>LUCM01011428.1:0-41093 GCA_008360955.1 Fasciolopsis buskii
CAGTCATGTCTACCCCTTTCAAATTTGTCTCTCTTTTCTTTCCATTCCCGTACTTCATGAATAGTTTCAGTTCACACTAGATGTTACCTGCATGACTTGTTTGCAACATGTTGTCAAGATGATAGAATTTCGCTGATCACTTATTCATTTACTGCCGACTATGTTTACATATCTTCACTTTTACCTCATACTGTGCGCGTCACTTTCAAGGGGTCATTTATCTAGAGGCAATATCTTTCGTTGCTAACTTTTTCCAGTGGCAAGAAATGAAATTTGATAGTCATGTTGGAATTTTGTGCGTCTCTTATCTGTTTGTTTTGTTCTGTTATCCCTTTTTACGGTTTCGGGGCTCTAACCAATCTTGCACGGTGTTTAGTTGAAGTGTAATCATTGAAATCTCTAGAAATCACTACGATTTCCTAGATCGTTTTTTGTTACCTGATTCTGCCTCGGTTTTCTCTCACCTAGGCCATTTTCTGGCGAAAATCGGAATTCCATCACAATTCTCTCGATAATTTTCATGATTGGCTTGGCGGGGTTGGCCTGTTCACACGCACAAACCAATGAATGAGTAAGCGCTGCACCTTATACCTTTTCCAGTCCCATTTTAGCCGCGCTTCGTGAATTGCTTTTCAGATCATCGTATATGAGATTTGAATAGGCCAGTTGGATTACATTTCCGGTTAGGTTTGTTCTAATGTCGAGTCATTTCAAAATAATTTCGGAACATTTTTGTTAAATGGCCGTTTGTTATTCGGCGGTAAATTTTTACAGTTTGCAAAACTGCGGTAAGTTTACGAAACCCCAATTCTTCCCCCTGAAACGGAATCCAATCGGAGTAAGGCATCCTTTGGTTTGATGAAAGCTTGAAATTCTTCTTTGATCTGAACAGTTTTACCAAGTTGGGAGACTCTTGAGCCTTATGTCATAGGGATACATCCGACTGTGATAAGCCGTTATGTGATTGTTTAACTGCACACCGCTCGATGTCACGAAAATAACGGGATTCCCGTTGTAGAAAATATACCGCAAAGCAGCTCTAAACGGCTTGTGAAAGAGCAAAGAATGTGGCTCAGTAACCTGGTGATATGTTCTAGTTTATCGGCCAAGTTTGACGATGAAAAGCTTGGGTACGTATTAAATATATCAATTCAATAAACGTAATTCAGACAGAAAAGCTTGTGTCTGTAACTTTCAGGATTTTACTCGGTTGAATATGTTTCCTTCCTTCGGAAGACTATAACTTGTTCGAGCGAACCAGTAATGTACTACCAGAAAGCCCATTACCCGCACTTTCACAGCAATTCAGCTGGTAAGCAGCAGATGCTTTTGCATTACGAATCACCAGTCCCCGATCGTTCAGCACCCAAGTTCAACATGCACTTTCGTATGCAGCAGCAGTTCCACCGCAGTCTGAGCAAAATGTTTCAGTCATTTTATAAATCTTTTGGAGTTTGGTGTTAATTTTTAGTCTGAAGTAGTTTGTCGTTTCCGGTTGTTGCCGCAAAGTAGGGAGTGGAAATGCAGTATATTCATTCCAAATGACAGTGGATCAAGTATTGAAAAGAGAAAATTCCTACGAATCCAAAACGATAAAATTGTATCTTGAAATCGCTACTGCTGTGAGACAATTGGCCGTGCATTTGTAAATCGAACAGTTCATCGGTGACAGCGTTTCTCGGATCCGTAAATTGTCATAACTCAAGACAAAATATCATCCCGAGTTTCTTTCACCCTAATCCGCTGAGAATTACAAGACCCTACTGACACTAGCTCAAATTACGACTGGGTATTGTATGGAGAATCAAATCAAGCAAATGCCTTTTGTCGCGCGGTACAACGCACAAAAACTAACAGAATCGAATACTAACATTCTCCTTAGGATACAATGCGGAAGCAAAACCACCTGGTTTATATGAAATCAGGTTCTGTGGATCTGGTCGTGATAAATCACCGCCGGTTTTTCTGTTAGCCTGAGCATAGCGACCGACAGTTATTATTCCCTATTTGCTATTTTCCTGCTTAAGGACTTCTTGTAACTCGGGCAGTTTTTGCGCTGAAAACATTTAGCATTTGATTTGTAGATTTGATGGGACACCCTGTTTTGGACAAGTTTACGTGAACAAAATAATTGTATGAAATTAGACGAAAGTTAAACTCAGTAACTATTGGTACAGAACGTTTGTTTTTGTATTGGTAAAAGTAAGATGGTCATCAGGATTGGATTAAATATTTGCAGGTGAAAAAGATGACCGTTCACCCTAGTTATCCTCATTAGTTATTGTGCCAGGAAATTGCTCGGAATTGTTTCTTTCATCATTCAAGTTCATATCCTGATAATTCGCACATCTCCGTGCCAATGACATGAACAGTGGAATTGCGCCAACGTAGAGTCCACGCGATCGTGATTACACAAGCTTGAATTGGGAAACCTTCAAATACAATCGTATTCCTTGAACGTTCTTGGAGACAATTCCATCTTACCTCACACACCTACTTTTCTAACGTTATCTTAATTGTCTTTTGAGAATTAAAAAGAATACCATTCCATCTTACTTGGTTTACCGGTGGGTGAAAATCAAATGCGAATATGATCTCTTCCTTCGATCAAATTGTGACCCACACGAACTCCTCATTAACGGCGACCAGGTGAACATATTCTGCGTTCTCAGTGGTTAAATAAGCTGAGAAATAAACATTGGTGTGCAATTTTATTTTACCGTTTATCATTCACCAATGTGACAGGTAACGCAAGCTGTGCGCAAACGATGAATTTCATGGAAAATGACAAAGAATCAAGCGATATGATAGTTTGTCACGATTCCCCTTCTCACTTCTGCTGTTTTGGTCTCCAACCCACGCAGTAAGTCGACTCAGTGAAGGCGAATTCGCGCCGTGTTCACGCGAAACGTTCGATTTGGTGTAACTGCCAACCTGCGTTTGTGTGGCTGTCCATCTTCCATTCTACTCAGATGGTGGGAAAAATCACAAATTGAGGAAGGTCGGTCTCTAATTTTGACAACGATGTAAACGCACCCGTTGGTTTGCCGTGTTAGTTTGTAGCCCGTAACATTCGTTCCAGATTTCGTAGGTTCTTTGGAATCATTTCTAGATGGGATTTTGAAAACCAAAGCCAGCCGTTAACACAACCTCATTCAATCATTATTTTATTCTCATGAAATAATACGCCATGTGATATGATCCGTCAACTCACCATAAAGAAACACTGGAAGCACTGTACAGCTGTTTCATCCTTGTTGGGAATCATCAGCAGTGCATATCGACCGCGCCCGAACTGGGACGCGAACCCAGGACGAACGATTCTGAGTCGAACAACTTAGCCATTACGCTACGGGGCAGACTCTAAACGGTTTGTTGAACTTCACCACATGATGTTGCACCTATCCGTCATTGATTTTCATCGCCACGGGCTGCTAGCACACAGCAATCACGCCGCAGAGAAATCTATCAGTAGAGGTCGATTGGTGTATGCTAGCAGTCCAAAGCGATGCAAATCAACGACGGAAGGTGCAACATCATGTGGTGAAGTTCAACAAACCGTTTAGAGTCTGCCCCGTAGCGTAATGGCTAAGTTGTTCGACTCAGAATCGTGCGTCCTGGGTTTGCGTCCCAGTTCGGGCGTGTTGGATATGCACTGCTGATGAATCCTAACAAGGATGAAGCAGGTGTACTATGCTACCATTATTTCTTAGTCGCGAGTTGAGCGATCGCATCACACGGTGAAGTATTTTATGAAAACATTTACTCTCCTTCTACTAACATGCACTTTTCTGTTCTCAAGAAGTTGTCCCTAACTGTCCAAGATTTTACAACTAAAGCAGATGCACTCTCACAAAAATGCTGCAACCGCCTCGGATCTTCTCAGCGTTTGTGTATTTTTGTTTGAAGAAGCGCACTGCAGTTCGAAACACGAGCAACTCTGCATTGGTGGTTGTGAGATTAACCGAAGGCGTTTAACTTCACTGGATGAAATCCCGAGCGCTGCAGACAATGCAGTTAGTTGGCCCGACAAATTTCTGATACGGGTTCAATTAGTGTCACGTTATCTTCTGTCCAATAAGCGTTGTGCTGGAGCCGGATTGACATGATCCAAGAGACCTTTGCCACATTTCAGCGTATTTTAAACGACTATTCCTCTCACGTTGAGTATGCAACCATATTGCTTGCTCACATTTTTATCCGACTAAAAAACATCCTTAGACCTGGTGTGGATTTTCGAGAGGCCGTACTTGTGTCATTGACAAAATCTTTCAAGAATTATAGACTTTCTCGTTCAACAACCCATGCAGGATTTGAATGTTCTATGCCCAGTGAAGGTAAAGGTATGGTCAGTGAAAATGACTAGCACAAAGGAGAGCTGCATCAGAAATGCGGACCACTTGATGTGCCACAAAGATTCATCTAACATTTTCTTCCTTACGACCGATGTTCATAAACCATCAATCATTGAAGGCTGTGTAAGCATTTATAGAACAAGTCACCTTCTGAAAAAATTGCTGAAGAATTAAATCCTCCATCAAATGCCATCATAGGAATGTGAGACTAAATTTTACTCTCCAGCCATCTACTGTGATTTTTCGAATATCTACGCTCTGCAAATGCATCACCGGCTCGATACACTGGTTTTGACACGGTAGCAGCAGTCGACTTGAGTAACAAATTAACTTTCGTTTGCTTTTATCATTCTGCAAATAATGCGTAAGCCTTATTGTTGGTAAGCAAACTGAAAAACAAAAGGGAAAGAAAAATACGAGTGAAGGATGTAAAAAGATAAAATTTCTATCATGGATTGTTCCGCTGGGGTTTCGGTGAGACACTGCAGATAACTTTGGTCGTTGGGGCACTAGTTGATACAAATTTAACAATGTCATACCGTAGCGATTTTGCAGTTAGTTTCTCGGTTGTCTAATGCGTATTTCGGGTCCACAAAATGCATTGTACTTATGCCTCAAAATGTCTCAACATGGTCGGGGCGGGTTCTTCAGGATGCGAATTTATTTCTCGACATGAACGCTTCTCGAAAATTTCACATATAACCATACATCTCAAAAAGCTTCTGCTGAGGAAGTCCTGTCCACATTGCGTAGAAAAGTGTGAGGACAAAAGAGAATCCTAGGCACTTTCCACCAGATTGAATAGAATGTCGTACCATTCATTAAAATCACAACAAAATGATCACTGTTTGTCACAGATCCGGCAAGTCATTGCCTCCTTGTTCTTCTCCTGCACTTCATATCTTAAGCAGCCAAAGTTGCATTCCAAAACCTCCGCAATGACGTCATACCACCGTGTCACCGTGTTTGTCTGAAATTTGATTTCCTGTTTCACCAAGTACTGTATGCTCACCAAACCTAAATCACTTTTGAGTAACTAGCGAAGCACATGAATATCATAGCAATATATTATTGACGATAAACCGCGAAAGATGGATTCGTTTATCCATATTGTTGGTATGGTATAATTTCACCTTGCCCAAGTACTCCTGCCAAATGAAACGTGACAGTGGAAGTCGAAAATATCAACAGGTTTTATTCCGTATTCTATTTGGATAAAGTATCGTCTAAACAATAGCTTCGAGAACACGATTGACATATGGTTTTCGTCTCAAAATCTGGCTTATTCAAGCGTCTTAATCAACATTTTGCTCTCGGTCAGATGGGTGAAGATGTTACATCTAAAAATGAAGTTGTTCTTTGTTTCTCAGCTGGTGTGCATTTACCTTGACGTGTAATGACATATAGAGTGTGTGCAGTATTGTTAATGAGTCAGTCAAAATCTATGGAAACCGAATCGAACATCTCTTTGGGGCCTACCGGACTATATTTGATTTCTCTCAAATTCATTCTGACGACTATGTAGATTTGTCCTCATGGCCAATGTTGATCAAGTGGCACACTTGTTCAGGTTTTCACGGTAACTTTGTCTTAAACGGATAAAGAAAAAGCAAATGACAATAAGAAATCTGCAAACAAGAAAGGTGACAGTCTAACCAACAACCGGAATGAAAATCTCTGCTTCGAATCACAAGACCGATAATATAAAAGTTTATTTTCCCAGATGTATCTCCCAAGATTAAGGCAGTAAGAAAATTATACTGAAACAATACACTTATTCACCGTGATTATACGGACCTAACATAGTTAATTATTTTCGCTGACGGGCGACTGGATTGATTTTTGTGCAAAAATCTATGTTTGGGATAATCACTGCTGCGAATTCATCCGGCTCAAATTACGAGACGCACCAGAGACTAGTGATTAAGAATCCTTTATTCTAAATATGCTGTTCTGAATGGTTCTCAACAACTTTAATTAAATTCAATACTGCAAGATATATCATTTATTTCCATGGTCATTGGCCGTTGATCAAAGCGATCGAAACTGAAAACACATGGCTTTTCTCCACACTGCCTAGGTCTGACGACAGTCTTTATGAGGCGGGTGATATATTTTGTCATTGACTAGCAGAAGGAGTTTTGATCTGACTTTTCCAAATAGGGCCTTATATCATGTATTGTTGGTGTTCGGTGAGTCGTTAGGAATCACCCTAGCTACTGTAATGACTAATTTCCTACAACCAGGATCGTCTGTTGCGGGTGTGGTTCCCAGTTCCGGCGCAGTGCATATGCTCTGCTGATGATTTCCAAAAAAGATTAAATAACAATACTATGGTTCTTGGGTTTTCAATAGGAAAGAGAAGTTGACACTGCATGCAAATCACCTGAGCAGTTTCTTTTGTTGTTGAACTCAAGCAAACCTTTGTGAGCCTTCTTGCATATCCTATAAGTTATGACTTTCTACTCACCACAGTTCGGTGTGGTCTCCCAAGGAGTAGGTGACGGATGCACACCGCTCTTTGCTCAACCAGCCAGGTGAAATGGCCGTTCAGGATGCTATAGAAATCCGCCTTTGGTTGGAAGCAAGTGGTTCATGCCTCTTGGATGATTTAAGCTTGAGTAACTTTGTGACCGTGGTAGTCACTATGCAGAGAGAAAATTTGGGTCTCAGAATATGAATCTGAGAAATATACGAAACTTCTTCTATTGTGTTCAGGTTATTCTGACTCAGCGCAGTGTCTCCACCGATTTTACTCATTGTCAAACCGTTGACAATACATAATTAACTGTATTTTTACTCATCTAAACCTATTTATTATGTCGAGATGGTACTACGGACCACTGGTTAGTTTTGATCTCTTTTATCTTCCATAATGTTTGCTCTGCTATATGGATAAGGAAAAACCGTCAAGGTTAGATGCGCGAAGAATTTCAGTGTTTGAATACTGCTTTCCTGATGGCATTGGTAGAATATGGTGGAAGAACTATCCTAATAATCCAGAGGTTGGGAAAGAACTACTGAATCTTACAGTTCAATCTCTGTAACAAGCATAACATCAGAGTAGGTTTACATGGTTGATATATGTTTTGCTCATACCCACATAAAAAACGTTATTTTACACTATCAGAGACAGTTAGGGATGTGCAGATTGGTCGAGACGGTCAACCGATGATAACGGAAAAATTTACGAAGACTTCAACCTGTAGGCTGCCTCGCATAAGTCTACTTGGATTGCTCAGCTGGGGTCCACGAGATTCCCAAAAACGATGGTTGGAGACAATAGAGGATATGAATCAATGCCGTAGTCAGTGGCGTTCTTGCATTTAAAGTTGTTGCTCCCCTTTATAATTGCTCAACCTATTATTTTGCAGTCAATCCTTAACTGCTTATTGCTCTCTTTCTTTTTACATAATTGATGCTTTGAGTTAGCCACCGAAACTGGATTACGTCAGTCCAATACTAATTTTTGTTAAAAATGGAAAACGGAACTATTTCAGATCAGATGTGTCGGTAATGCATTAGTCGTTAGTAATATTTCATATCCTTAAATGATTCTGAACGACCGCAGATGCACCACATTGCTCAAAGTTAGATATATATTCCGTGTATAGGCTTGCAACATTCCCTTTACCCCTGGATCCGATTTCCATTCCTGCTTTCCTATGCGGAAACAGTGAAACAGTGGTCTCAAAGAAAATCCGCAAAATTTGTCAGTCACAAATCGATTCTATAGTAATTTTTTCGTGTCAGAAAAACCAAGCATTAGCCAATCTAAATGAACTACGGGATCTTCGTAAAAACTATTAACGGTGGTCGTAAAACCTTGATGACTCGAGCAAAGCTAGAACTGGAAAAAGGTAGTTTATTTCCTCCTATGATAGTCACCAGTCACGGAATCGATCTAAGTAAAAACTTTTGATATCTGTAGTTCAGCTTGCAATGTACATGAAGTACCAAATTGTAGATGGTTTCCATGCGCATTTTTTCCAAACCGACCGTGTTAAACGAAATTAGAAAATAAATTAGTATGGAGAATTTACTTTCCCACATGTTGGAAAATAGCTAGCGTGTGTTGGGATAACTTGCGAATGCGTTCATCATAAAGGACAAATTTCGCTTTTAGCAAAAGTAAAAGAGACTCGGAAAAGTTCACTGGACAAATGGTGGACTTATTGGGTACCACGGATTCTTTAAACGAATGAAAGGCCCTGAAACTGCACCTAATTTGAACTGGTCCTATTGGACATAATTTTCTGAGGCCAGGAGATGATATCCAGTTTTTCAGAATATACTTTTGCATTAAGTGAGCAATATCGCGTACACAGCTCTACCGGGTAAACACAGTTCACCAGTATGACGAAATATTACCACCGGTGACTTTGTTGATTTCTCTAAAACTCACGCTGCTATCATGTATTAGATAGGCACATTTTACGAGTGATTGCGAGGAGGACGTGAGTTGTGTATTGATAAACGCAACTTCAGTTCATCAGCTGATTCTGAGAATCATTCAAACCACTTTTTGAATCGTAAGAGATGCAACAGCACAGACGACTTCATTACCTCGATGGAGATGAGGTTTGCTCTCGCTTTCAGTCAGTCACATAAAAATCGACATGCTTCTAAACAAATTTTACCGAAAGATAACTTGATTGGAGAAATCTTACAACGAAGAGGTTTCATGGATTTATGCAAAAAATGGAGTTTTACGGTTATACGCATTTAACAATGGTAATAGTAATAAATTTTCCTAATATAAGGTGACCAAAGAACTGATAACTGACACAAAGTGAGACTGGAAGAGCATGAAATTATGCAGTCTGAGTTCAGAAAAGTGTTGCTAAAATCCGGGTATTTTTTATTCATATGACGGTGTCCAATGTATTTTTTATGCTCGACTCCAAATCAGTTGGCAAAACACCGGTTGACGTCCGCCAATTATTTTACATAGTAAGCTCGTGAAAATGTTTTCTGGTTTTCATATTTCAACTCCCATAGATTTGTCTGTTTTACTACAGACAAATGTCAGATACCACTGACGTGAGGCCAGATGGAGACGGGAACTTGTATCCCCAGCTCATGGATGTGCATTTACGATCATATTTGGCATTTGCTTATCTCTCACTGACTGTGTGTGCTGACGCGTACTCTTTGTTTTAGCCAGATTTTCAATCGGATTTAGGCAGTCGGAGACAAAGACACTGTAAGACAAACGAGGTAAAAAAATCAGCCCTTTGAAAATTGGCGATCCATTGAATTGTATTTATGAATTCATTTTTGAAATGATATTCTTTTGTCATGTGCACTGTTTAACAAAAAGGTCGCAAAAAAGCATCACAGATTTTTGAGGTAAACCACATAATGAATGATCTGGGATGGAATAATGCGCAGACGACAAAATATTGCAAAACCAAGCCATTAGGGAAACGAAAACTGTTTGTAAAAATGCACGATTTACCTACCATCTGCTAGTTTCTGGTCAGCAAATGTTTGTCGTCCGTTTGCTGGTGCATCGGTCAATTTGCATCGAAACCAAGTCATCCACTAGTGCCCATTTTGAAACTTAACATCGCACCGGACCTACCAAAACGCAGCTTTGGTATTACAAAATCGAACATTTTCCGAACAGAGTTGCATACGATCAAATCGTGCAACACTGATAAAAGTGCAGGCTGTGGCAGTCAAGTGATGTCCTGTCAAAAGATTTTTGCTTTGTTTTTGCCCTTAACGTATTAGCGGAATTACTTTCTGATAAATCTGTCTGAGAGCTAAAACCCATTGAATGGATGAGTTCTCCTCTTTGTGTCGAATAACATTTTGCCACTTTTCGAGAGTTGAAATATGCACGAAATCCAGCCCATCCAGCATAGCCGTATTAAGGTAGAGGTTAGCGTTTTCAAAACCGTATTAACAATTAGAGTCAGCTTATTTCGCTGCCAAATGGTGAGTGTTAATATCATTATATGGATCATGAGATAACGCATCATATAATAACACTGGTTAATCAGATATTATGAAACCATGGAAAAATTGTACAGCTGATTGTTTATTGGCAAAATCATCACCAGCACATATCCGCCTCGCTCGAACCAGGGCGCGATCCCGGGACAAACGAGTATCATTCGGCCGTTTCACCCACTTCGCCACCGAGCAAGCCCTCAACGGTTTTTGCTGAACCTCACCAAATGATAATTTTGGACTTATCGACTACTGATTTGTGTGCCTGCTCATCGCTGCCCCTCACCAATCTATCCTGATGAAAGCAGGCTTCTCTGAATGTAAATTAGCTAGGACATGGTATGCAGATAGTTGACTATTGCGTTATTTCCAGCTTTGGGTTTAAATATGTCGAATACACTGTCGACTCGACCACGATAACGTTGCTAGTTGCTAAAATAGCTTGCAAAACAGTGCTTTCAACTTACATTTCTTGCCAACCTTATTTGCCACACGGCTGAATGGTGGAACATCTATCGTGATGTTGTGTATCCATGTTTGGGTGTGTGTGTGTAGAGCGATGCAAGGCATTTAATGATGCAGCAACATCGGTTGGATAGTCTAATCTATTGGATAGTAAACATACGTCTTTAAAATGGCCACCGGTTTTCTTTTCTTTGATACCTTCTTGTCCTCTTGCCGTACACAGGTGACAGACAGTGTGTACTTTCTCCAAATATTTTCCACCTCTTACCATTCTCCTTCACCTCTCCTCCTCCCTCCCAAAAGGAAGAAGCTATGAAATCATCGTGCTAGCAGTAGTGAGCGGAAAAAACAAGAGAATCATTCCTGTTCTCAATAAAGCAAAGTTAACTAGTTGGATAATTGCCGTTTGCAGCTGCCTAAATGAACAGTTTAATTGTGCTGCCCGGGTGCGGTAAATTCATGCAAATGTTTGTTTGTTTGTTTGTTTAGCCGTCCAGACGCAGCGTTGCATTTTGTTTGTTTCACACTTCATACCACCCGGTGCAGTGATGTGGCTGAACTAATCTTCAGCTTCACTAAAAGACGGCGGAGTACAGTAACATGAAAACATTCCTGAAACTTAGCATTTCCAGGAAAACGAAGCGGATGTATGGCAGATAGGCAGCCTATGGCCGCGGACGGTCAGCAGACTTATTTCGATTTCTATTTTCGTTTCACTGACAACAAATTTGCTGAACGCTGTCCATTTGGGTTTCGATCGAGGCTACGTGGAAATACAAGCAAAGAGTTGATCTGCTATTCCTAAAATACTAGATAGTTTGACAGGATTTCGTTAGAGGTAACTTCTAACAATCATTCAGTTAAGCACTCCTTGCAGGATTCAATACTGCATTATTCATTTTGATCCCGCGTTTGCTCCGCCCACACAAATGTTTTCGCCATTCGGTCACAAATTCTCTCATTAGGGTGCAGAGAGTAACTAACTGCCTTTACTACTGTAGCAACTTCAGTTTGCAATTCAGTCACTGATTTTTAGTTAAATGAATATCTGTACACGTGGTTGATCCCAGTTTCTGGGGCAGAAACCCTGATTGAAGCTGGCCGTAAATGCTCCAGGTTTTGCTGAAAATCGGAGGTTAACTTTCAACCCGTGCGTGACCATTTACCAAATGATTTTACGGTCTTGGGATGGAATAGTGTGGATTCAGTTAAGTATAGAAGTATTTATAGTAGGTAGGGAACAAGAGAATTTACCTTTTCCCGTCGGCCCACGTATATTGTTTCTGGGGACAATCCTTATCTACGAAATTCCTATCACAGTGAAAGCTGACTTTTACTAGTCAACGACAACTGTGAATAAACAGTCTTCAGTGGATAAATAAAATTGAAGACTACATCATGGGGTTCTTGAGTGCATTCATCGTCCATGCATGCGATCAACGATTTAATTGAGATTCTAGTCCCATACATGCTCGAATATTGAGCGGTTTGGATACTGCAGTGTCTACAGCAGTTGCAAATTAATTTCACCCAGATTTTCCGATTGCATTCAGTCACGAAGTCAGTGGAAGCGTAACAGAAAGGTGTTTCTCAGGTTCACGTTTTATGCATGGATGCATTGTTTAAGAGCGTACTGAAGGTTTGGGTTCACGAGTGCACAGACCGGTTGCAGTTCATGATGCTCATGACGGTTAACGGAATATTCATTGCTTGTATCTAGTACAACTCCCGCAGCGCACTGCTCGCATCCTGACGTTTAATGCTACCCACTCTCATTCCGTACCCAATTTCAATTTTTATCCTGATTCGACCAGAACGAATGTGAACAAACCCTAGCATACAATCACACACAAAATACACAAAAACACAAACAATTACGGATTGCGTTTGGCCAGCTTACCATGGGATCAGAGGTAATATTGCAACGAGAAAAAATTCGTCAGATTGCAAATTTAGGATGTAAATTCCATGTTTTAGGTTGTCTTTGTCCGCTACCTGAAAATTGTGGGTACATTTTTTGGCTTTAGCGTTTGAACAATTCAGTAAACGGGCAAAAATTTCTCAAATAACTAGCAGCACTCCTACGCACACGGTCGCAGCTAAACACACGTACACAAGCAAGGCAGAAAAATGATGTCAGTGTATCTACACATTCTCTTAAAGCTCACACTCACTGACACCCACAGAGACGGTTTTATCCAGGCTCATGGATATGTGTAAGTCTTGGGTGTGTGTATGTGCATCATCGCGTTGACTGTTGACTGTCTGTGGTCGCCGCTCGGTCGAGCAACAACGATCCCCATGTTAGGGGCTTTCATTGTTGACCAATAGCATCGGAGCAGTTAGGAGACGAATATCGTATAAATTACTGTCTTTTAACTCGAAAACCGTGTCACAAGCTCGCCGCCTTCTCCTACAGCTTGGTTGCTCATCAAGCGAATAGAATTCGGTAAAGTAAGTCGACTCATGTTATCTTTTGATCTCTGGTATATTAAATGATCCGATGCCCGGTTCTAAGGAAGACCAGCTGAGTGCACCTAGATTTGAATTAAGGCGTCTTAGGCATCCTTCTTGGTGTCAGCCAAAAGTATCGCTTTGGCTGATACGAGTTTCCTGTCTTTATAACAGTTGGTTATTCATATCAGGGGGCTAGCAAAGTTATGACAAAACTTTTCTGTAGATGTTCCATCCTATTAATCAGTCAAGAAAAACAACTTGATTAGTAGATTACCTATCTATAGACGTGTTAATAGTATTCACCTCCCTTTTGATGTTCTCACTTGGGTTGATGGGAGTTCACTAAAAAGTTGAGTATACTTTTACAGTAACCACAAGAAGTAGGAAAATAATAATCAACCGTCGTTTTTTTCCCCAGCGCCATTCTTATTCGAGCATTTGTCCTTGGCATCTGTTTTGATAGTGCGACCAAACTTGGAAAGTTCGATTTTTCTTATCAGTTGGAAGCACATCTATTTGTATAGAGTTTCCTGTAGGAAATTGGGCATTAGTTGTTCTAAAATAGTTATTTTAATCTGTTAAGAGTTATATAATAGAGGCTTCTTAAATAGTAGGGATATCTGATGTTAACTGAACAAAAATATGTAATGTATTTTTCACTACTAGTAATAGTACCAATCTAAGTAAAGCGGAGAAAATTCCCTTAGTTATAAACAGTCTACAGCTTCCGGATCAATAGTGATAAGCCATTGGTGACTACCGGTCGAACCATCCTGTTGCTGGCGTTAATTAATTATTAAACCTTATGCGTATCCAACAAAGTGTACGATCTATTGTTTTAGAAATCTGTTCATCGGAAATTCACCGCACGCAATGAGTCGTTCAGCTGTAATCGGACAAGTTCTATGCATTCTGCTTATTCTGTCGTGCTTGGAACTCCACTCGGTCACAGCCGGCCTACGTCGTCCTTTCGATCCGACAGACAGACGTGTATTTTATGTGGCCGCGGAACCGGAAACCGTCGATATGGACTGGGACTGGAACATGATTCCTCACGGATCCTACAAACGTTCGCACTACATGAGCCAGCGTTTGGGCAAGTAGGATCGTGGAACGTTTCATTCGTCTACTTGTAATGTTTAACTTATTGCTTATATCAGATTCAACCGATTCCGAAGCTGATGATATGTTCATCGTCCAGCATGTTCCAATCATTCCATGTTAATTACAGAGCCTACTAAAAATATATAAAATTTTCCTCAAAATCTGTTCTGCCACTTGTAAATGCTGGCCGGTTTTTAGCAGTTACAGGTTCGATCGTCGTTCGGCAAATAGACTGACAGCACTTCAAATGGTTGAGCAATTGTCATTGTTCTAGAATAAGCGCTGATCACTGAGTTAGATACGAAGACGAAATGAACGGGTACTCAGATGTGATTTAAGCTGTTTGGACTGCAGTTAGAAAACGGATTCGAGGGCATTTGCGTTCGGATAATTCCACTTCGACTAACAGGCGGCAGTTTGGAGCGGATTGCATCGGAAGGTTTTCGGAGTGACTTGGCAAAAGACAAACGTCTGCTCGCTTCGTATCTCACTAAAACATCTCGACTAAGTGTGGAAAACGAAATACGGTGAACTATTCGAACTATCGACTGTTTTGCACTCGTTTTAGCAAAATGGATAACTTGCAAGATCCGGTTATTTCTGTAGAAAAGCAGTCAACGTCCACTGGGAACCATCAGGTGAATCGAGTGTTAAATCCAAATCACCGCTTGGTGCATTGCGAAAACTGAGGAATGAAAAAATATAACACTTTGCGCTTATGCTTATCTTGGTCAACGGATGTTCACTCTTGAGTTCCTACCAGACGCGTGTACAGTTATTTGCTTGACTTCTCTATGATAAGAGTAAACTTTAGTCCATTGGATGCACTCAGCAGTAGTGCACATTTAATGTGCTGATGATCTCGGATTATTGCAGGAACGTTTTAATAGTTCGCCTTCGTCCTTGATAGATATCCGGGTTCTTGGAACCAGACTGTCAATTGAATACGTCTGTTCGCCTTCACTGAATTTATTTGTGCGAATGAAGTTGTCACGAAATCTGTCGTCAGCCCTCTGTTTTTCAAAGCAAAAAGCAGTATGATAAGTCTAATAAGTTTGCGATTTCCAAATCTTTGCTGACAGACTAGAGGAAAAACAATTTGCGAACAATTATAGGTTCGTAATTCTTCGATCAGCTACCTAAGAGTAAAGAGCAAATACTTTTACTCTACTCCGGCTTGTAATCTGTTGTCTGATCCGTTTACTTTGTGACTTAGGTCAAATCGAATGTCAGACATTTCACGAAACTGATCAGAAAGACATCTGTTGTCCAATTTTTATCTGAGTCAATTTTGTCAGCAAATAGTAGACGATACGCAATCGCTATTTGGTACTGAAAGTAAGCAGCCGACAGCATGGGAATATTGGCTACTCAGAGGCGAGTGGAAAAAGGATCATTGCAAATAATCCAGGGAATGACAGAAAAAGGGGTGAACCCAAGCCAAAGCCATGGGAATCACGGAAAAACTCAGCGCATTTGCTTACGTTATATCCGCTTGTTTCCAAGTGGAAATGTTATCCGGCAAAGACGAAGAAGAAATTCGGAATTTTGGCTGATATGCTCGGCTATTGGTAGGTGCGAAACAATCGGGCGCATCGTGTTCCACTCCGATTTGAATAACTATTGCCAATCCAATCAACAAAGATAATGAAGGTGTTAGAATTATTTTACCACAGAATATAATTTAGAACCTTTAGTTTAATTCCCGATCATTAAGAGCGAATAAATAAGGGAAACGGCTTTCAGTGAACTCAGAATTGCGTGAACATTTTAAAATGTTGGAGTTTATAAGGCGTTTTGGTTAGGCGACTGCGCACGTGCAAAACATGTTATAATTTCCCTTTGCTCCAATTTAATTTACCTTGACGCAGCTTACACTTCGCACGTTTGTCATTTGATGAAAGTGCATATTTTTATCGCAAAGTTGTGCAAAAATCCCGTCAATTTCAGCTTTCTAACAGGAATCATAATTTACATTCACCGCGAAGAAACGGCTATTCAGTTTGATGAAAATTTGAATTATGTAGCGCACACATCTCCATCCTAGCAAAATCACAAGGTGATATATTTTGTTGATATTTCAGTGATGAAATTCCCAAATACGGTTAGGATCATAATTAAGTGCATGATTACCGAGTTCATTTGACCTTCACGTAAAACTCAATCCCATATGCTAATCCGAAAATGAGGGATCAAACAAGGGGACAACTTAAAAATTCAAAAAGACAAGTACTACGGACATTCTTTAATCGATAACTTGTTCTACGTCCTGGAGTGAACCTCCTTATACCAGTGTAACTGTACCGCAACATAGAAGACTCAGCTCTGATTTTTGACCTGACTTGAGATGTACACGTTTCCCAAAGCAGCGGAGTATATCAGCAATGTGTGCAGCGATCACAGATTGCCTAAAATAAGCATAGTGTCATGAATGTCTCAGGTGCAATTTCAGTAATCCAAACCAAGTCATCTGTTATTGTACTCATTAGGCCAAATATGTCCCACCTGAATAGACGTAAACTGCGTCGGTCATCTCCTGTATATTAATCTTTCAAATGAAGAGAAATTCGCAGGAATAGATCATTTTGTCTCCCCTGACAAGATAATTTCGAGAATATCTCAATGGTGATGCTCTAATTGTCAAATTCAGCGATCTTTTTGGTGCTCATCCAACGGCATTTCCGGGGCGCCCGTTCAGTTGTTCCTCACTCGTTTCAAGGTGACTGCAAGGATAGATTAGTGGATTGCCCATTTTCATCGGTTCACTGTATTTGAGCCAATCTTTCCAGAATCTGGGTAGGCCAAGAAAAATCTTGTAAAATTTTAAGATGGGATCTCAACGACGGCTGCAGGTCACTTCCAACCTAGGATGCAGTGGATTGAATAATCGCTCTACAAAGAAAATGATTAGAAATACGAATTTCGTAATGCCTACTTAACTAGACGATCTACTTCACCAACGCCAAATAACGTACGTGCCATTTCATCGGAATCCCATTATCATCGCTGTTCGTTTAAACTAGTCTCAAAAAACACTTTGTACTCCTTTGGAGAATAAAACTAGTGAACAAGAATAGGGCCTGGTCAACCTCAGTGTTCCACTGCCATTGGCCGAAGAGGTGCACGGAAGTCATGAGTGGACAAACGAGGAACGCGGAATGTGTTTCGTACACCATATCACTGAACTGTTCTCTGCGTACATCAGGAAGCAGAGGAAAGTTGGATGACTATTTTGTCTCCGGAACTCTTTAGCTCGGAACATTATGATGCACGCACCTTAATCCAGTCGAGATGAAGATATCCGTCAACACGAATTTCACAAGTCGTGTAAATTAAATCATTAGACTGAATTCCAAGAATGTCTGAAAACTTGAACATTTAGTTTGAGTTTAGCAGAAGGAATTTGCCTGTAAACGCCAGAGGGGTGATCGCAAAGGTGGTTCAAAAACTTGGAGTAGCATAAAGCCATTTACGGTCCTATTAAGTCACGTGTAATAACAAATCGAGAGACAGCAAATTGCCTTCACTCATCAAATGGATTGGTCGATATAGGATCCGGACATCCGACCGTTTTTGCAATGACAGGTGCTTTATATCCACTTGATCACTGCCTGGTGTTCAAAGAATCAGCAGGAAATAAACCCAAAATATTGGATTTCCGTTATTTTCGGAAAATGGGACGAATTACGGACAACCACTGCAGTGATAACGCGGTATTTTTACTGTCACTCATTTTCTATCTGAACAACGTCCGCTCCCGTGCAGCACGGCTTCGGAAATACGTTGTCAAGGTAGCCAGATCAGAAGTTGAAATATTGTCCGTGCTGACGAATGAAGTGATTGATTCAGATTTGAAACCATAATGAACATTATAGTACTTGCACTCACCGGTGTACAAATAAGCACTCTGCGTACTTCAAATTCGCACTGAAACCTGCAACATACGTTAAATACTGTCTGGGAAGTCCAAAACAAAGTTAGCGCAGCTCAAAGAACTGTTCCGACTAGTCGAACGGACTAAGTGATGCAATTTTCTGGGTCGACCATATTCTGAAAATGTGCTAAGACGTACATTTTTTCACTTCTGAAGACAGCAACACTTCTTTGTGAAATATTCAGAAGAAATCCTTGCACAAATGATTTTGGCGTGAACCTAGGATGCACCCATTTTGTCTGTAATATTGCTCAGTGTTTTAATGTCAAAATAAATTCGTAAATAATTGGGAACCAGTGTCAAAAATTGTTTAAATGACCCTTATAATTTCAACCCTGTTAGCACCGCGTACCCTTGATCGCTACGGATGAAGCACAAAATAGAGGAACACAGCGACATCAGATTTAAGCTATCAGTAACCAAAAACAACCTTATGAAGCATTTGAGCCCATAAAGGAAACAAAACTTAAGTAGATGAATTTATTTCGCTGAGCACTTCTGTGATGTTCTGCCATAGTTTTGCCTAGGAAGAATATTACTGCCGATTGAATACTAACTGCAGAAAATGACAACGAAAACCAGATAGTTAATTCATCCAACTATGCACAGATATGGAAATGATTTTGCTAACATTGTGAATTCACATATCGAAAGTTGTTGCTGTTAAACTTAACCAAAGCACTATTGTCACGAAGTTGCGTTGCACTCGAAACTGATATGCTACCGTGTTTCCTTCCAACATCCATGGATCGATCACTTCTTAATTTAGGCACCTATTCTAACTACACTGTATATTATAGTTGTTCCATTTGCTAGTAAATTGTAGCATTTGGTTTGATGTATTAACAGCCCAAAATGTTTATTCTCAGGCTAAAAAATAAATTGGAACTAAGACCGCAAGGGAATAAAACGGCAAAGATCGAATCAGAGTCGACCACATCCCTCGGCAGGCATCGGGCCTTAATTGGTGAAGCACAACGCGGAGAATCTTAGTCTTCTTGCGGTCATAGAATTTGGGTATGAAAGAAAAAATAGTGAGTGACGCCTGGTGTAGTTGTTTTTACTCGAGGAAATAAACTTGGATGCTCATGCCAGGTGGCGTTACTGAGGTGAAAGATAGACTAGATAATGTTTGTTGTTTTGATTTCGTCGAATTATTATCTAGGAGATTTTGATTTATTTTTTATAGTCCAGACCTGAACCCAGTGTAAATCATTTTGGCCTTTCTAAGTCGAATGTGTTGTCTAAGTAACAGATTTCATGAATCAATAAATGTAGAAAAGCCCGCCATTCAGAGATTTCCTCGCCCGACTGTCTATAAGGTAAGCCAAGGTTAATATACGAAAATCTATGCTTCGGTATTTTTCTACTTTACTTCACATTCTTGTTTTAGTAAATACTCAGCAGTCTAATTTTCACATTTAATTCTTATTCGGATTTAATATGACATTTTATATAGCTAAAGTGTAATTTATAAAAGTAAGGGCGGTAATTTTATTTAAAGATGAATGTGATGTTTGAAATGCGAAGAGGCGAACAATGAACAGTACATGGGCCACAAATGGAACTCACGAACGGTAACTTCCTAAGAGAAACTCAGCCCAAGGCCGAGCCGAGCCAAACTCGAGTACATGTTTAGTGGTGACCCAAAGCTGAATAACTGCTAGTGCATGTGTAGCGATTAAAATAGTCAACTGGTTGACGGAAGTCGTACTAACAATTAGGAAACACGGTGATCTGTGGGTTTGAACATAAGCAGTTAACATGGTCGAGCATATATGAAACTGAAATACATATCACAATACTAAGGCAAATACTGGGAATGAAATGGACTATATCCTCGCAAATAGGTGGCCCAAATGATGTGATGAATGTTCCCCTTTGCAGAATAATTCGCTGAATCTCTGCCCAAAGATGGGAAATAACAAACAGTTTTATAATTTGAGAAAGACTTCCAACGAGTAATGCGTTCCTCGATTTTCACTCTCCCACGGTGCTTTCAATGCTAACCGTCTCTCGACATCCCGGAAAACGACAAGCCACATGACAGGGGTAGTATAAAATATATTTTCTGAGAATCTTCTCACTGTTCTCTAGTTTGCAAAAACTGAAGTATCTTTCGGATTACCGTGATGTTACTGTCAAATTATTTTCTCTTTGTCTTTACAGTTCGCCGAAGTTCTCAGCTTTGTCCCTTGCGCGGTTCTCCCAATCCATCATGAATGGCACTTCCCATGAGGTATGCAAAACATGGATCTATTGATCACAAAAGTCACCTTGTCCAGATCACATGCTCAACTGATCTGGGCAATCACGTTTTTGCATGCGGTGATGCCAACTTGCAAGGGGAGTAAGTCAAAGAAAATAGCACAGTTGCGTAGAGAAACTACACAAAACGAAAGTTTGTGAGCGTTAGAGATAGAGAGGAAAAATGACGATTAGAAAGCGAATCATTTTTGACAAACAAATGGATTCATTCACCTCGGTTGATTAATTCACCCATAAGAACATCATCGAATCTGATTATTTTGCCGTGGAAATAATTTTGCCTTTTATTCCGGGTTGACTCGTCTATGATTGCTTGGTTTGGTAGAAAGCTTGGGGAACAAACTCAATACCATAGGTGACACGTTAAATGATTGTTAACGAGGGTTGCCTATTTTCGTTATCGGTACGGTTTTCATCCTTTGTAAGTAAAGACGTGTAAATGTTTCGTCTTTGTCAAATTAAACAGGGCTATGTAAATCTCGGGAGGTACCAAGAATAACGAGGCATGCAGAGTCGAAATCCGCATCCCCGAACTAAGGGCTCGGATTGGTTACCTGCAGATCCGAGTGCATCTGGGTATGTGAGAAATTTATTTATTCCTTGTCTCGATTCCGGTGTGAAAATAGTCCATAGGCACAGATAATGATATGAAACGAACTTGAATCAGCTATGCATGTTCTCCACGATTATTCAGTTACCGTCATTATATGGTCATTTTTCAACAGTAAAGTTAAATTTAATTGCACCGTAAGAAAATGACATAGATGAAATAGAACTGAAATGCATTTTTCATGGCATTTGATCAAGAAGATGGCCACACTGTACTTTTATATTCCACACTGAACTGAAAAGAAATAGGTGAAAATACTACGCATGTTGAGGGTAATCAGATTGTTGTACAATTAACTTATATTATGTCTATCTTATAACAGCAACAGGAAGTTAGAGCTTGATATATTCGGCGAAAATCATTGAACTGGAAGACAAATGACTTGCATAAAATTAACAAAATATTATACTAAGTGCTGTTGATCATTTGGTTTTACTAATCATAATTGGTTTATTAATCTTCTGACAATTGGGTCAGGAACACCGCTGAACATTCTGTCAGTTCGCAAGCTTATTCATTCTGAACACATTTACCGTCCACGTTTGCAATTGGAAAATCCGACTGATTGTACAAATGATCTCGCAACATTCTCACAAAAATCTATAAAACTACGAAATGACGGTTGCCCATTTCATCGCGAAATTCATTTTCATCCACACAAAATCCGATATCAAGAGCGAATGAGAAAACGAATAGCATCACTCAGGACTACACAATTTATTCTTATTGGAAATAAAGATTGTAAAACTTGCCTTGAGAAACACTAACCACGGTGGTCGAAACGTTAGTGCATTACATCTACCATCAACGCTGTGGTATTAACATTATATCGTTCACAATTAGAGATTAATATTATTTGAATGAAATGTGAAGTAAATGTTTATTTACCGTGATTATTATAATGTACTTTGAATTTACTCGGCAACAAGATAAATCCGTCGGATGTCTTTCCTACTTTCATTCAAGTTCATCAAAATAAATACGTTATATTGAGAGGGAGATCTGTGTTCCAAGGGGGACCGGACTACGTTACCCATAAGACAGATTACAGGGATAAATGCCTATCTCGGAAGATCAAGAACGATTTTGAATCGGTGCATTTGCCACAGCCAGATAATCGATTACGACCTTCAGATAGTGTGTGAACATTACCTCCAAACTGGTTCTCGTGAATGTACTGCCTTTTAGTGTGTTCATTGCAAACAGCAGCTATCAAATCTAGCTTGTTGTGGAAGATACTAGCGATCTGCCCAACGCGGTTTGTCAACCCATAAAGACCTCATTGCAACAACGACAAACAAGTGGGGCCAAACTGCAACTGGGACCAAACCAATTAGTTACTGTTGGAATTTGTGATCTGTTGCGTTTGAACGCAACTGGTTCTTTATTGACAAATAAACAAAATAATTCCGGTTATTTTCAACGCTGCTGTTAACAATGCAAGTACAGGTGCAAACTGACAGTTGGGGGTAGGATAAATAAATGATGTTTACGGTAGTTTTCACCAGGAAGAGTGAAGTGAGCATGCACACCAGCCTGATTAAATTAGGTCATGCAACTATGACAATTCTGAGAACGGAAACTGTCGATAGTCAGCCCACGATTATGGTGATTGCTTTGGACAACTGGGTCGCAGGTACATCTGTTCAGGAATAGTGGTTCGAAACGTTAAAACTATGAATAACCAAAGATATCGAGATAATTTACTAACGACACAATCAGATTGAAAATTAAGAGATGTTTTGTCAAGATGATAATTTGACAGGCAACCCGAATGTCCGTCGTTAATTTGGTGGTTCACTTATTTAGATAATAAGTTATACCACCATTACTGAAAATATTCCCTCATTTGGGAAAATGCGAAAAAAATTCTTCTCAACCCCGTTCGCCTGTTTATCATCCACCATCTCCGGCTTTGCATGCCATTGGGTTTTTCCATTCGTTCTTTACTATGGGCATGTTATGGAAGCAGGTTCACTTGAGAAAAACTAGATTTCTTCGCCTGGTCTGTCAATTAATAGCCGTGTGTCCTTCATACCACTGAACAAGTTGCCCACTGATCTGTGTGATTAACACCTCTTCACGAGGAAAAAAATGCTTACGAGACACTTTCAAATCTCATTCATCCTCTGCATCTTGGTCTCTCAAGGTGACGTTCTCATATTTCCGCAGGATCAGTTTTTCGTTGGACACCTTTCATAACCAGTATCTCCGGAACCTCCGATGTTCCTAATCGGCAGGCTTTCTGATACACTGGGACCCAGTTTCTTGTGGGCTTCATTGGACAGTTTCCCATTTTTTTCTCCATGCAGTACAATACAGCACAGCAAGGCATTGTTTTAATAGATTGTTGGCCTGTTTCTTTCGCATTCCTATGGAATTTGGAGTGAGGATGGTGGTATCCTTCCGATTCACAATGAAGAAAAAAGATTCAAAACGGAATCTTGTACTGCGTAGATGAAACTACGGTAAAATCATGCTTTCAATGGCTACTAAGATTGCGCCTCAACTTATAGGGCCATCAGTTTTGTGTAATAAGGCAGTTATACAAGAAACACAATATTATACGTTTTCCAATAGAGAAAAGAGAAAAGAGTGGAACAACAGTGAAATTTCAGTACCAGAATACCTTATGTAACCAATTGAATCATACAAAAAACGGTGGGTGATAGCCTGTTTTACGGCATCCCACAGGCTGTAGGCCGGAAACCAAGTCCTATCAGTGCGCTTCAGTGATGCGATCATGACGGACAGCCGTGACTCACTTTGACCGAAGACGAAGATATCTCTCATTTTCCAAGGCTCTTCAGGGGTCCGACTGAGAAGACGGGGTTTCACACCAACTGCACTGAGCTTATGTTTATTCCGGCGCTTCCAAAATCCCGAGCATTCTAAGGAATGGACTCACAAGGAAGATCTACAAGATGGATCATGATACCACAATTAACAAACGGCGTCATCCAAAATCAAAGTTGTAACGCCATTTGACCATAACTTCCGTGAATTAAAACTACTTATTCCGTTGACATACCACAAGTAACGCAGTGTCTAAAGTGATTTCATTACCCAGTCACTGGGTGGTCGTACGTCAAATAAAGATTTTACTAACTCGTCAGCACCAATCACGCTGTTACAAAAATTTCCAGCTTACTCGGTAGCCCTACAATGTAATTTATTTTGCCTAGTTTTTTAAGGATTTTGGTTATTTTTATTTTTATTTTTATAAATGTTTCGCGCACAGAAATGGATGCATCCAATAAATCACATCGTGTTTTGTCGTATGTCATTGTATTGTTACTTTAAACCAATTAATGTGGAGATGGCGCTGAACACTCAAGGTCGTCCTGGGACTTTATTAATAGGACTTACATCACCATAATGCGATACACAGGACTTTCTTACTAGATGTTATTTGAAGTACCAGACACTGGAGTGCACAGAGGACCGCTAACTGCGAGTAGCCGACTGTCATCCTGAAATACCCACTCTCGACCACGTCGAGGCATTTGGAGGCATAGACGTTGTACTCTGTACATTAGCCTTGTCGGATCTGTTTTGTAAGCAGATCTTGAGAATCTTCCCCCAAAACACAATCAAACTTCCATACTGCTAGGTATTTACTACACTTGGCCGTAATCGTTCCGTTGTTTCTGTTGCACCACCACCGGCAATGGCAGTATCACTAAAATCTTATCTCACTTGGAGAGAAGGAGTGTGGGACCCACTTAAACGTTAGAATTATCTTGGTGTAAAATTGGTGTACTAATATTTGTTTTGATATTAGATTTGTTTTAGAACATGCGGATTATGTTGCGCTTGTTAATGGAGGCCCAAGAAAGTCGCGAGTATTCCTCGGCCGGTTCAGGGAGCAACCTGCACATGTCTGGTATACCACTGCAGAAATAAAATGGTTCGAAAACAAGCTCGTCTCCCAGCAGAGCTAAGGAGATAAGATTTGCTTTTTCGGTGATCGCACGCTAAGCGAGTGCAAATCGCATGAAACATCCTCAGATATGGAGGCATCATGTGGACTTTCAGCAGTTGGAGACATTTTCCTGAAGACTTGATTGATGTACTTGACATATTGATTGTGAGGTTAGCGCTCAGAACTTCAAAAATCAAACACCTGAACTATAAGCAATGAAGATTTCTAAAGTTATTGAGTTCAAGACATCCGCAATTTCGGTGGGAAATCTGATTGCGGATCGAAGATCGAGTTCGCATTGCAGAAGTAAGATCTTTTTTGCAATACGGTTCGCACTTATGTACCTCAAGGACAAAAGATGCGTGACCTTCGTTGCCGAGTAGTATTAGTAAAGTGTGGTGCAAGAATCTTTGTCATACATCCGAAGTTAACCATTGGGTACTGAACCTTAAATTTCAATCTTTGGAAGAAGTCATGTATCTACTTAATTTAAGGTGGCTCGGTCATATTTCCCCTGTGCCCACAAATCATCTCCCCCGATGCATGCTGTTCTCCAGGAACGTTAGGCAATGATATCATTATGTTGCGGAAGTTTTAGCCAGTAGAGTGGACAGGGTGAACCTATTCAGATTGCTTAGTTGTGGTCCTAAAGACATTTAACATCAAGCGACGGCTGCAGGCAGTAAGTTACGTGGCCTAGTGCAACAGTTAGCGGCTATTCGGTATTCAACTTATTTCCGACCCCATGTAGTTTCGCCGATCTTATTTACTGATGCACCAAGATAACGACGAAAATCATAGGGCGTTTGTGCAAAGTTAGTGACGATAGAAACTCATATGAACTAAAGCAAACGCCACAGCAAATTTTCATCAATTTGTCTGTTACTCTGGCTTGACCTCGTGGCAAGCATTTCCAAAAATGAAGCTATTTTGCCTTAATGAGTATAATCTTGACCGTAAATGACATTTGTTTGCATGCTCTCCGAAAACTCGAGCGAAGATTTTTTTTCAAATCATAATGATGTTTATCATTATGAGCAATATGGATTAGGATAAGGAAACGGGATTATCTAGGAAACGCACGATGTTTATCGGTTTTCGTGCTGCTGAAGAAATGTCTCTGATTTAGTTCGGTGTTCGCACAATACTTAAATCTTTACCAGCAATATTAGTGCAATTCTTGGATCACAACGACACTTGTTCCTCAATCCTAGTGGATTTAACCATGCCATACTGTCTAATTCGTCCTTCGACCAACAGAACTGCAAACAAATTCACCACATTCTTTCTAGATTTGGGTCCGCAAACCAACTGACTAACACACCAGGCAAACAACAGACATTCCTAGCAAGGTCGTTGTAACAAGGAAATTCAGCTAAGAAGTATAGAATTTACCTGATATTGAATGACTTTTCTTTGGCATTTCTATATCATAATGCGAATTATTTCAGTTTCATTAATTAGTTTACAACAGGTGTGGCCTAGTTCTGGAAAAGGGCCGTAATCATGGAAAGGCCACCAATTAAATACTTTACGATTGTGGCAGCGCTCGAACTCGGGACTGCGCAATCCAAAACTTCACGAACTAATCGGACCGATTCCCATCGACGGTAAAATCGTGGGACTTTGAATCATCCTCCCGTATTATCAGCATAGATTGCGTAGTATACTTTGGAAATGAACTAATCCCAGCGGAGATGAAACAGCGTAAGTCGTGGGATCACAGCCTTAAGTTTTCAGGTTCGGATCTTTGCACCCTTGGCCTCTTTTATAGAAGTGTACATTTTGGTTTCACGAAAAAGAAAGCAAAAGATAAACAAACGTGGACGAGAAACAGATAAATACTTGAGGACTATTTAGTCCTTCGATAACAGTTGGTTTACGTTACACTGCTAATGACTAAGTGAATTTCTAGCACTTAAGTGACTCACAATCGCACCGGGTTCAGTGCTAATCTTGGTTCACTAGAGGCTTACCAAATGATCGTCGATTTTTGATAGGTTAAACCTGTCTATTGTCCAGTACTTACAGCAGGTAAACCCAAGCCACTCTTTTCGAAGTTTCGTGGAAATGGACGAGGACTGACGTTCTCATCAGAGCTAAATAGCAGAAAAATGTATAGAGAACCACCGAAATTCGCCTTGCACTTCTCATTGACCAAATCAAAGGCCAAGTGGATTCGAGTGAGTTTTTCAGTATATAGCCACCTGTTAGGTTATTTCTTGAACCTAGCTTGCCTGCGGGATGTGTGTATCTATGAGAAGTAAAATACCTGCAATGAGTTGCTCTACGTCACTATTATTAAACTACTCTGAAAGTGGTGTTTGAAATAGCAGTGCTGCCTAACCATTTTTAATCTGAGCGCATCAAGTATCCCATATAATGTGCGGTAAGCTGATTTGTATTCGTTTGCTCTCGCTATTCTGTTAACCGGACACAAACAGTTAAAACAAGAGAAGGAGAATATTCGAGCTATACGGTTTCACCAGAGAGGAGTTTTCGTGCGAGTTCGAACTGAACTATTGGCATTGTGTCCGTAGCTGTAACTAAAAGGGACAAATTACACATTGTTGTTCACCTTTGAATATCATAAAACACAAATGATAAAAATACACTGGGCGAGGAGTTGCAGTTAATGGCTGATGAATTATTTTAATCTAAACAGGGAGTGATTAAACTCGAACCCATACACTGCAAAATATTTTACGGAAGGTTTCTGGTGAAACCTCACGAAGTTCACGGAATGTATATGGCCTCTCTAAGAATAACCAGAGACATTATGTGTAGTTGCAGTTGATAAACTGTGGGTCAATGAAGTGGAACTTTTGAAGACTGAATTTAAACAATTAACGGGACCTCTCATAGTGTCTGAAGTTTTATAAGCTTAAGGAACGTAAACCATTTCCCCACTACTTCTCCTTAGGATAGACACAAGCACCATCATTTTTATCCCTTCTAAACTCCAACCTCACCTTTTTCCATACCTTTTGTCTGCAACATTTTCAAGCCCTTTTATATAAACGAGTTTATACCGGAAGTAATGGCTTATTGAAGTTGCCCATCAAATTGTATTCTTATATGTGGCCAACAGAACAACTGTTACTGTTTGGAAACGCAAGTCCGCGTCAACGTTTTGGTCTGAACTATTGAACTGGAGATGTATTAGTGTTACGAGATCTCTAGCTAGTCTCTAATTTTATTTAACCTAAATGTTGACTTTCACCAGATAGGCTATTAGGTCAAGACAAATGAACTGGGCAGGATAGCTTTCGAAATCGAATGCAATCGTTCTCATCTGTTCATGGAGTACTCACAAAATTTCTACTTGCACCAAAAGGCATTCCATCATTAAATATTGTACTGAAGCCAACTTTCAGATCCTCAAGAGTTCACACTAGAAATAGGTATCCACGCTTATTTTATCAATAAAATAAGTAGCTACCGGAGAAACAAGTGCGGAAAGTGGTATTCCAGAGAATGCAGTTAGCAAAAGGAAGCAGCCCACTCGACTCTGGCCAAGAAATAAATATGTACTAGAAACAGCTTCATCCTGGTTGTCTGTTCGGCTACTGCGGACAAGTCTGAAGAGGGTATATTGTTGGACTAAACATCGCCAACTGAAAGCGAGCCACAATCGGATCGTCTACATGTGGTATCGTTTTGAATGTATTGATTAACGATTTACTGCTTCTAAGCCATTTTGCATAATCCGATATCTGATAGTTTACTGTGCACCAGAAGGGCGATGTATTAAGGAACACATTAGCCAACTGGGCCGAAACCCAGGAAACATATCAAAGGGATAACGATTAGTGCAAAATGATACCGAGGTGATGATTAACTAGCCGTGAAGAGCATAGTGGTGTGCTGCGAATGAGCATCCCCTCCGAAAACCAGTTTTTCTAACGCATTCACTGACTGTCTTAGTTAATATAAGTTTACTGGAATAACTGGGAGACATGGGCATTTCTAAATAAATTATAGAGATCCTGATTAGCAAGCGAATTAACGAAAAAATTCTGCCGTAATTACTTTTCTTTTATGTTGATCTTCGCACAGGCAGTCTTCGGAAACCTTTACGGAAACCCACCGTCTAAAACGATTTGTTGCTAAAGAATCCCGAAACGTTTCTGCTTTCTTTTTGTCAAAGTCCCAAGTAAGAAGAACGATTTGGACAAGCAATAAGCAAAGCACGTGAAATCAGTCAGAAATCTACAAGAAAAATAGGGAAAAGTGATATAATTTAAAACTCAGCGGATTAAACTAACATGTCGATTAACTGCAAGCGAAAATAGACGGAAACGGGTTCATAAAGACACAACAAAAATGAGGGAGAAAAAGCATTTATAGGAAGCGTTGTGCAACCAATATTAGGTGCACTGATAACAGGTCTAGGTTTAGTATTCGATATCTAATGGGGGAGGTAACGAGCAATATATATCTATATATATGCACATGCAGGATGAATCAGAGTTGAATGGACAGGTATAAACTTGGACTCCCACACAAACATTTGCAAACGCTGACTTTCCTTCCTAGTCGCACTCGGACCAAGCAATGAACTCCACGCTTCAATCAGGTTTGCGCCCAGTACAATCTGAAAAACCCGAGCGATTTAGGATTCGGTCTAGTTTCGTCTACGATCACCCCATTGTTCAACCGGCCAGGCAAATTAGCCAGACGGAGATGTCTGCCCCCTCCAATCAACCAACCAAGCAGGAAATTGTTAATCTATCACTAACATAGTTATAATTATGTACGCCTGCGTCCAAGGCTTTCCAATTGTAACAAGTTTTGCAAAAGAAATTTAGATAACATATGCAAATAAGCTGAGCCACTCAAAGCTCCAGACAACATGTATGGTCGAATAGTAGTCGAAGTAACCATGCTGAACCATATGAATACCTTCGGGTTAAAACAGTGATGCTTTTCCCGCACAGCCGGCAGTTTGTTTTGTGCTCGGTTAGCTATGCTATTACGGTTTATTCCATTTTGAATATGAAATGAAAATTCAACTGGAATGACGGCACTGTTGCACTAATCTGTTAGGGTTTTGAGTGATTTAACCAAACATTCGTAAAGTGGCTTGTTTTCTACACCTTCTTCTTTCATTACAATACCACGAGAAAATACAAGACGATGGAAGCAAATACAACTTAAAATCATTCTGTAAGATGATTTCGACTCCCTCACTTCTCTCTGATGTACGGTCTACCGAAATATGCGTACGTCGAACTGAGTCTTTTTTCACAATTATGACCCTAAATTCCCTCAAAATGCATGTTACAGGTCTCTTTCTGTCAAGATGTAAACGTTTGAATTAATCACACTGCTACCGGACAGATTTAACATGACCTATTCAGTTTTGTCACTCAAATTTTGGTTTATGGTGGAGATTATCTGAGAGTAAAATCACCAATCTGAGTTACACAAGAAGAGTTGGCCACATGAACACTACACGGATTTCATCTACAAAGCCAGCTCAGCATCGCCTTAGCTTTGGATAAGTTCAGCACATCGGTCTGCACCCCGATTTTGCCGAGAATCCTAATTTATGATTTCACCTGAATGGTCATAGTGAACACAGTTCAGCATAGCTAATTTGTCTTTCCAGGTGAACATGGACGAAATTGGACCAAATCCTAAATCTCTCGGGTTTTTCAGATTCTGCTGAGCACAAACCTGAGTGAAGCGTGGAGTTCATTGCTTGGTCTGAATGCGACTAGCAAGGAAAATCAGCATTTGCATATGTTTGTGTGGGAGTCCAAGTTTATATCTGTCCATTCTGCTCTGGTTTTCGATTGTTGTCTTCAAACTGACGCATCTGCATACGAAAGCACATTTCTTAAATTACTGTATGTATCATGTCCCTTCGAAACCATCTTATTGCAAATAGAGGAAATTCGTTTTTAATTCAAATACTGCATTTCATCGCTTGTCTGATGGTACCGTAATCCATCACTGGGACTTTTCTCTCCAAGGTTGTCGCTGTTGATAAACAGTTTTTCAAGACTGGGGAATTTGGATGCTGTGTTCACCTTTCTTTCAAACGGCAGACAACACAAGGCCCTAATAATCTGTAAGTAATCCAGGATTATTCGTCAAGCGCGTTTGGTGTAATGCTGTAATTTGTATCCTTCAAGCGAATTCCATTGTGCACTGTATGAAATGGTTGCGTCACATCACGCCCCTTCTAGTCCCTTGGTTTTACCACTGAAAATGATCACCCGTGATCATACGGTCTACATCGTAACATTTCAACCTGAAGGTCACGGGTTGGATATATCATCACTACCGAACAATTTCCCAGTTTGCAACCATTGTTTTCCTGTTGATAGGAAATGTACCTTGTGGTTTCAATGAAAAAGAATTAAAAGACTAAAAACTATTGAGTAGGATGTTGAGTTCATTAAAGGAAATCAATTTAACGTTTGCATGTGGAGTCTGGGTTGCTGTTCCGTTCCGCTTCTTTCTCAAGTTTACTTAAACAGATCTTATCTGCTGACTGTTATATTTCACTCATGTCTCCGTTTGGTGATAGCTCTTGTAACACTAGCGGAATGAAATTTTGTATAGTGAACTAAATCCATCACGAAGGCATCCCAAAAATTGTACCCGTAAAATTACGTGAAATTAAAGTATGGTAGTCAACTTCACCGAAGCACTAGAGCCACGTCGATACTATGAAGCTAATAGTTTCTGGACAAAACCATCTAGAGATTGTGAACAATACAGTCTAAATTTCAACTGGGAGTGGAATTGCCTAAAGGAGTTATCAGAAAATGTCGGTCACTTACCTCGAAATATGGGGTTTTAGTGTTTCGAACATCCCAATTTTTTATCTATCATAAGGGCTGGGAAGTAATGCACTACTGACACTTATGTGGCACTGATGCCAATAATACGGCCAGAATTTTGGTTCCCGAAGATGTTTGTGGCTCGGTCGTGGTATTGGTCAAGATGGTGCAATAAAAATTACTTTTTTTATGTTCTGAAATGTTTCATTTGTCCAATGCTATGGTGCATAGATAAACAGGTTGTTTAGTTTCTCAGTAGGTTGTTCCAATCCGATGCATCTGTTATAACAACTCTTCTGGTCTTTCCACAAGGGACTGAGCATCGCATTCCATCATCCCGTTTATCGGCCTTCTGAATACCGAAAGGGTATGAAAATAATCTCAAAGGAAATTAGTTTATGAACAGGCATGCTTCATTTCTCTCGCGATTGAAATCAATGCAAAGATAGCACAGATAGTTTCACGCACCGGCACAGTTTTTCGCTGTCTCGTTTCAACCAGGTATACAACACTGATAAGCCTAAAAGTTAACTTTAGATTTTCCGGTCGTATTTGACGAAACCCGTTCCTCTGTGTTGGTGCTTGACAACTGACCACCAACATACTAATACGAATATATTATTTTCATCTAGTTCTTAAACCACAAATGGGCAAAGTGTCAAGAGTGAACGAAGCCCAAAATATGGCGCCGTCAGACGTGAAAGTGATGGATTCGGAGAACAGTCGAGTCCTCGACCTCGACTTTTTTATACGTATAACCGTTTGACGACCACCTGTTCAAAAGTGGGATCTGCATGAAGCAGTCTACCAAAACACAGAAGTTATCACTGTCTGCAACCAACCAGCATGATACAAGTCTTGAAACTAGTTATGTCCATCACATTTGGTCTTTGTGCGGGATAGTTTTCACATTCAACCAGATGGAATACGGTTGTGAACAGAAGATGCTGTTTGAGTGAGCGAGGACAGAGTCCCACCATTTTCTAAATATGGTGGCCAATGATTTGTTAATGTATAGATTTTATTTTTGTCTTTATTAATGAAACAGTAGTGTTCTTCATTTTCAGGTTAGATCGCGGTCTGCAGAGGGCTGCCGTGTGGGGCAGTTCGCCCACGATGAAAGCACTCGAGCCATTCATGGTCAGAGGTCACGACCTTAAGCGTCTGAACAGGACCAATTAGTAAGCTGGCATGAAACTTTCACTGGTGCTTCACAGACATGGTGCAGGAACTGGTTTTAAAACGGGTGGCTTGCCTTGATGCACCAGTCTGATTCAAGCTGACTGACATGAGCAGAAAATGATATCCAGACAGCGTACCACATTTTCCTTGGTCAGGATTTGTATTGGTCGTGGACGTGTCCGACTGGATGCAGCTCCACATTATTTTAGCTACATAAACAACGCATACTTAGTCAAACGAGGGAAACTAACTGACCACAAAAATGAAAATTAAACTAGCAATTTCAGATAGATTCAAGTTTACCAGCCGTCAAAATTGTCTTGTCTCCTAAATTACCGGATTCCTGCATTAGTTACGCACGCATCAATTTGCATAATAATTTCGTGAATCATTGCGCGAGACGAACTAAACCAGTAATATTTTGTAACGAATTCAGTAGCTCGCCTGCTGCCGCATCGTGTTCCTCCCGCTGATTGCAATGAATATCAATACACTTAAGTGCGCACGCCTAACAGTCGGCTGGCAAATGTAGCTAGTATTCCTTCCCCTGTGTTTATCAGGCCAGTTCATCAGCAACTTACTGTTTTTCTTTCTTCCGGATGGTCTATCGCTTTTACTGAGACCAAAATCTACGGGTCGACACCACATTCTACTGGCGCTGACGTAAATTTCAGCAGTTTTCCGTTACCATTTATTATGTTCGACGGTTTTCCTCAAACTGTTCATCTGACTTATTCCTATATTTTCACCGCAAACTTTCGGGGGAGTTGTGACCTGTGCATCCATGTGGATTCTGGGCTTCGCACAATAATATTTCCAATAAAATGTAACTGCTTTATTTATGCGAAAAAATTAGGTGGCCAGTGCACAGCTCCTATGCGAACCTAACGTACACAGTTTTTGTGGGTCGCATTCTGTTCGGGTTTACGCAAACGGCTGAACTGTCAACATGGTAGACTAAATAAAGGTTTCATGGGTGACTGAACGGGGTCAGTTCATCATTGACTCCATGAACCGCTACTAGAAAGTTGCAAATCCTTTTTTCTTGGTGGTCCAAGAAGTTACTTTTTTATACTCCGCCAGGAGTTCAGCCGTCTGAAAATTCAAAACATTATGTATCTGAGAGAAACAAGTGGTTTTTCTAATACCGTTTCCAAAGTCACTTTAGACTTCAATATCCGACTCAATTCTTGCCATGATCGATCCCGTCAATTCCGACTGCTGCAGGTCAAAATTATTTCGAGCGCTACGAAACAGGGTTTTAGTTTCTTAGACCGCTATGAATGACATCTCGTTCGTCATTTCAGATCAATAGCTCTGCGGTAATCTGCAGTCGATAAAAACATTGTTGAACCGACACTTGACAATCTAATCAAACGCTAACAGTCTAGATGAGGCTCTCATAGATTGACTGAATGTTCATTACAGAAATCCTGACGTCATCTCAGGAAACAATACATAAAGGCAAACCGCGAAAATAATTAAAAGTGTCTTCTAACTTTAATGTATTTGTCTCTTCGATAACTCCTGGGCAAACTGACCTATCTGTTGTTGGACCCAAACCAAAAGACATTAGCCTCGATAAAAGGAGCAATTTTATATGGACCAAAATCTAAAGACACCGTGCTTCATGCTGACTGACACGAGTTTTTGATGCCCTATGTCAGAGGAATTTCTGGGAGCTCAAAGACAAACAGACCAGTCATTGTCTGGTATTCAGTCTTCTCTGACTTTGTAGAATATATTTTTCTTGTATAGTCCACATCGAAAACGTGTTAACCTTTCTTCGTCAAGTATTTATTTTGCCTCAAAATGTGGATCTTGAAATGGTAAGAAAATCTGCAAGGCATTCACCAGGAATAAAATCTGAAGATTGTTTTGTACTAACCATAATTTGAGTCGTTATATGCAGCATTATTCTTAATCGTGTGAAACCAAAGAACTAGGCAATTCTGACTTTTTCTTCGGTCGAATGTTTAACATTTTGCTTTCTTTTTTGTTAGTTCAAATGCTTTTGATTAAATGTACGCCAGAAAGTTTGGTTTTTCAATCAAACATTACTAAAACATACCGAAAAGTAAGCACAGAAACAAATTTAATTAAACCGCAGCAACAGAGAAAGTTTCCGAGTAACCTAAACACTTGTGGGGCCGGTTTATCTAACCTTCAGAGGAGTAAAATACTGCAAGGTTGTTTCACATTTTTTATTTTCAAGACGAAAAATCCAACTCTTCTTTTTCCCGTTAAACCAACCAAAAGCCCGGTGAAATTGTGCTTTTACGACCTGCCCACATTTCGTGCCTGATTCTTTAATTCGGCAAAAGAATGTAGGTTGGGTGACAGAACTGCTTCTTGACCAACGGTGGATCCAGTTTGATACTGTCGGAGATCTAGACAACAAAACTTTAATACGGTTTTGCTGGGAGCAAAATTTTGACATTGTTTCCGTCACGAAACCTTTTGTTTACTGTATTTTGTACACCTACCCTTTCCTGCCAGCTATTTCAAATCCTATAGTTCTTTTGCAATCGATCACCCAAAATTAGGCAGCTACTCTTGAATCAGCCATCTTTCGTCTATCCCAATTATTCGCTTGTCATCAACACCTGACCACTCCTCTTTTGTTTGGACAACGTGTTGAACTAGGTAGCGCAGGTGGAATGTTGACATGAATCATCCTCCACTACCCTTTTTCGTGAAAATCACTGCATATGTAAGCTGCACAATTCCACACTCACACGATGCACTTCAAGCATGTTATATCGTTCTTCTCGCCAGCTCTAGTCGATTGGATATCAAAATGTCACACCATTTCCTGCATTATTTCGGAGTAATGTAGTAGTTAGCCGGAATTACGTCGGAAATATTAGGAACTGGGTAAAATCATATCTCGCCTGCATAAACCTTGGTAAACATTTCTGCTCGTGGATGTAGAACAGTGCACCGATAATCAGTATAATTTACAGATAGCAAGTGCCATCGTGACCATGCAAGATTAAATACGATTCAGACTTATGAACAAAACAGCTGGATGAGAGTTACGGATGTCTTTGACATAATTCAGGTTAATTCCGATGCAATTCCGAATTAGAGCGGGAACTGTTATAGGCCGACCAGAGAGCAGTCTACACAAAATTTTACGGGGGGTAATATTCAGATCATTGGCGTGGCGCACTAATTAAACGATTACATTGTCTATTGTTTCATCCCTGTCACCCTGCCCGGAACCGACCCAAATAAACAAAGTAAACTAGCACCGTCCTAACGATTTATTCTGGCATTAATTAAGATCCCCATGTACGAAATCGAAGCAAGCATTGGGTGGAAAAAAGAATTAACACAGTGAGCTTTTCTCCCCCACTTCGATACCCTTGGGTGGCTTTGCATCCTTTTGCCCTTGCACAGCTTGCTTGGCCGACAGGATCATCGGCATATGGCGAACTCCTGGCGTTTGTGCTCCCTAGTTCACGTATCTGGGTAACCTATCTTTTCCATTATATCGCTTCTTCTGGGTGCCTCTACCAGGCACTTTCAGCGGTTAATAAGCAATAATAATTTGGAAATCAACAACTTCTGGATCCTTCCCGATGAGCAAAGCTATATCCGCACTGTTTGAGACCAAAAACAGAAATTAGTTTCACATGCAATTACTTTCAGCTTTAAAATTTTGTCTTATGCTGAGTGGCCGTGCACACTAGTTATGTTGAATAAACGATAGTGAGAGTAGGAGTTATGGTATGCTATACAGTACAGTTCAATCTCCTACTACTAACATGTACCAAGTAATCAAGCTCTGTAGGTCATATCCAAAGCCTTCGTCGTATTTAGGCTACCTGCAGAGAAGACATCTATCAGTAGGGGTCGATCGCTTTGAGCTAGTGGACATTAACCGTGCAACTCAGTGACGGATAGGTGCAACATCATCTGGTGAAGTTCAACAAACCGTTTAGAGCCTGCCCGGTAGCGTAACGGCTAAGGCGTCTGACTCAGAATCGTGCGTCCTGGGTTTGCGTCCCAGTTCGGGCGCGGTCGATATGCACTGCTGATGATTCCTAACAAGGATGAAACAGCTGTACAGTGCTTCCATGGTTTCTTTATGGTTAGTTGAGCGATGATATCACATGGTGAATTATTTCATGAAAACATTCAATCTCCTAATACTAACATAAATTTTATGTTATCAAGCATAATGGATTATCGGTCTGAACCGATGTGGCTGATGCTTAATGGGAAATTTAATATTCGTTGCCTGGTTATTAGTGGCATAATTTACTCCTTCGTTTTGCCAAATTGTCCTCCACCGAAAAATTTATTTACCCGAATAGAAAGGCTACCCGTGAGGCTTCCCTTGAAGGTCAACCTTGGAACTCTTAAGTTTGGTGTACAGTGGAAAGCAGCCATTCTGGGATGAATAAATAAATAACTATGTGAACTCCGCAACGAAGTGATCATTTCAGAGAGTTAAGCTTGCTCTTTTTGAAATGATCAACTATTTCAACTAATGAAAAATTTCACTGATGAATCTTCGCAAAACAATTAGGATAAGGAATGGTCCCCAAAATCGTCAACCTTGAACAAACATTTTCATCCTAGATTTCAGACGGAAATAAGAAGAAAGCTTTTGTGATCCATTATGACGTGCTCCTTTTATCGGCTTAGCACGGTTGTACGGCAGTTATAGATGTAAACAAGAAGAAGTTTACTAAAAACAGCATCATTTTAATTGAGGATGATGCATGGAAGGACAAGTAATGTGAGAGTAGTTTCACTGTTTGTGATATTCTTCAACACGCATTTTCTTTCATTTTACCGGATCTAGAAAATGATAATAAGTTTTCTGTTTTTTGTTCCCCATACAAAAGAAACCAACCACCGGCACGTTTTCTTCGCAAACAGCGAAAACACTGCGTTCAGAGGCATTATGGGTTATTCGATTTCACACATGCAGTATCACTCACGATAACAGTCCCCCTCCGTGTAAAGGTGTATCGGAGAGCAGTGCGTTCGCTCACGACGCCATTGGAGAACAATATCACATCAGATCACCAGTCGCTAAACAAGACCGCAAACGTTTGTAGTTACTTTCAGTTTAGTTTCTCTAGGTCACAACCACTGAGTATTGCTTGTGTCTGGTGTTGTTTGATGAATTCGTGATTCTTAGGAGGATGACAGTTGCTTTGACCAGGGTGAACTTACTTCAATAATTAGACTCTCATCGTAGCGTAAGAGAATCGGATCCGGCAGGAATAAGACAGAGAACGGCTTGCAGAACTTAAATTGATTGTGCTTGTCCCGATCAAGTAATCCGAGCCTCGTTCATAGTCCCCTGCCTAAGTGGCTGACCTGTTCACATTTACACAAACCATCCTGCGTAACTGGATATTTTTTCCTAAAGACCAAAGAAAGCGAAGAACAACTGAATAAGAGTTGTTTGTGCCGTTAAACAAGAAAGTAATATTTGCACGATACTCTGATGAGCGCCATAAACAATTTAGAACACACCTATTGTGGTGCATTCGAGATGTCATCCAGTGAAACAGTGAAGTTCTGGTTCCTGAGTGTGGCGTTAGGATTTGTAAATGTTTGTTTATAAAGCGACCTACCTTCGTCAATGGGTGTCACATTATATATATATATATATAATGTATGTGACAATATGGTAGCTTACTTTGTTTGCCCAAATGTTCAGTACCTTTTCAAAGATAAGAACCTAGTCTGCGTAAAGAAATAAGCCTGCAAACCAAAGATATCTAAACCAGTCATGAATACAAAAGAATCATGTACAAGTCCATGCATCATCAGCTTAGCGGCTCTAAAGTCCGTCTCTGATTGGACAATATGTGTTTCGCAAAACTATCGTTTTTCAATAGGTAGTTGAAAAATGTTTCAAGAGAAAAAGGTATTCGGAAAAAAGAGAAAACTGAGCATGTTTAAGTCATCAAATAAAACATTTTGCCCATACCTGATAAATGCTAATCACACTGGGACGTCCGATTTGCGTGTGCACACAGCCAAGGTTCAGACGAAAACCGACGACTTTCATCCTGAATAGCATAGTAGCGCTAATCGAACCTTTGGATAATTACAAATAAATCAGATGCTGGTGCCACGGAACATCAAAAAGTTGCATGCGTGTAACAAATTCCGTTGTACGAGGTTGTTCGACTCATTTAGAGCTGTTTGCTTCTCCCGTACGCAGTAATAAAACGTTCTAAAAATCGAAATGATTTGCAAATTTCTTGTGTGATCCAAATCGAACTCGGAGTACTTGAGATCAAATAGATTTTTTTTAATTTACACTATCCCCGGTTGAATTAGTTCCTATGCCATTAACTTCAGTAAATCATTAATAGGAAGTCACCCTGAATTTTTGGTAAAACAGGACATCACATGATAGCTGTTTCTTTCATTTTTGACATTGTTGCTGGCCACATAGAAACTCGTTACTTCCAGAATCAATTCGTTAATGAATTATTCAATGTATGTTTGGAATAATTTACTTCATGATTAAACCTCGGCCGTAACTGGCACCAGCGGTTTTCACTTCTCAAATTCTCGGAAAAGATCGTTCGACCCGCTCTCCGTTTTATTCCCAGGTAGCCAATACAAATTATTTCGGGAACCGATACATTTAAATCTTTTGGTAGGATAATCCAACAAATAAATTTAAGAAACGAGTGTCGATTAAACTAACGAAATTGTGACTAGGCAGTTATGAGAAAATTTTAATCAATAAGACCGTCAATCAGTTGATTGTTAAACAAAGTTTGACTTAAATCTTATCAAGTAGATGGCAGAGGAATCAGTAGAATAACTAAGTTACCTTCAAGTGCGATCCATTTTCTGATCAACACTTCAGTAAACGATGCTATTTAGACTAATTGCGCTCAATCATATTACTAGCGACTATGCCACTTAAACTGACCAAGACGGTCTGCCATACAGGATACTGGAAATGAAAAGAGACCAATCTCATTGATGACATTAGAATGAGCTGTAAACATTTGAATGATGACCATGGTGACGAAGTGCTTTGCATCCATTTTGCAGTTTGTTGGAATATCAGATCAATTACGTCACAACGACATGGAACTTGACGTGGTGTGACGGCTTGCGTGTCTCCATGATCCAACGAGCTATACAGGATGGCTTTTCTCAAGCCGAAGATCCAATCTTGCCTGGAAGGTCAATGGGCAGAGGCCTGACGTAGTAGTCTCCTGGTCCTCCAAGTCGGGGTTCATCTGAGTTGTCAGCTCAGTCGGAAAACCAGTGGAAGTATAATTGATTCAAGTAGATGGGCTTCCATTCAGCTATACCTCACTGCCTCGCGCTCAGGTGCTTGTCAGAACCAAGGGCTTTGGTTGAGAACCCCGGTCGTTCTTCTGCTTAGCGGCTGGACTCCCTAGCAGTACCCGTCCATTATTCCCCATGAGTTACACGCCAACAAATAATTCCATACTGCATCGGTCGTCGCGCAGGATAATCAGGACCGCGCTGCCCACTGCATCGAGCATGGTGGGTAGTGATAAGTATGCCAGTGCTCAGAGTTCCCTCTCTTTTGCTCAACCTGTCTCTTCTGTCTCCAACCAAATCTCTTTGCCCCTTCTGCCTGCCCATAGTGTCCCCACTGACAACACGCCCGATGCTCGCAGCGGTTTGTTGTCAAATAGTTTAGTAGGTGATTTTTCAGTCTGTTAGCTCACATTTTCTCAAGCCTCGTCAGCCTCTGAATCTGGGTTCCTTCAATGTGCGCACTTTAATGCAGGCTGGCCAACAGGCGTGTTTGACTCCGACGGTGGACTCGCTTTCGACTGATGTCTGCTGCGTCAGTGAAACACGAATTCAGGATTCGAGTAGAGAGCCTTATATTTCATCAAGATATTTCCTGCAGACGAAGCGCTCAAGTCGTGGGTCAATGCGGTGTAGAAATGGTCCTACGTGTAAAGACTGAAGCGGCCCTTTTAGAATGAATCTAAATTGTCAGTCGTTTGTGAGCCGTTTCATTTCAAGGATCAGTCGGCTTCCGGAAAGATAG
>LUCM01011428.1:42193-53082 GCA_008360955.1 Fasciolopsis buskii
AAGGAAGGGAAAGCAGAATTGGTTATTCGACTTCTGAAGAGGGGAAAGCAGCCGGTCCCGGCGATAATGCTGCGCCGCTTGACACCAGTTCGTGAGGGTAGCATCCGCGAACAGCAGGCCGGGTTTCGTCCAGGTCGAGGTTGCATCGACCAGATATTCACTCTCCGTCTGTTGCTGGAAACGCGCCACACGCACCGTCGTCCTATGATAGTTATCCTTCTCGACTTCAAACGTGCGTTTGATTCAGTGGATCGAATAAGTGCTATTCAGTGCTCTTAACCGGAAGGATATACCAGCAAAATTCGTGAACCTTTTGCCAGCATTGTACTCGCATACCTATGGTCGCGTGAAGGTATACGGTGAACCATCAAGTTCATGCGAAACGACTAGTGGTGTTCGACAAGCGTGTCCCATCTCTCCATTGTTGTTCAACTTCGTCATGGACGAGGTGGTGGAAGGTGCTGTGGGAGTTCTCCAAGATGTAGGAGTCGAACTGAGAAGTAGAGGGAAGCTGTGTGACCTAGACTACGCAGATGACGTTGTGTGTATTTTCGAGTCCGCGGACCATGCACAACGTTCACTATGGGATTTGCTGGCCTATCGTATCGCGCCCTATTTTGTGCTGCTGGGAATTAATGAAAGAAGCCATGCGGAGGTCAACAGATGAAGTGAAACTGAGGAATGATAAAATAAATAGCGAACCTAGGTAAAGTAGGTGTCTTGCGTCTTCGTGGTTGGGGTCCGAAAGACTCGTCAACTTGCTGGCTGAAGACAATGAAGGATGTGGCAATGAACCATGAACAGCGGCAATCGTGTTGTCATTTTCTATTGAATCGGAATGATTGAGAAAGTGCGTTTGTACATTTGCACTGTGTTCCGCGTTCGCTAGTGCAGCCTTCTTGTTTCCCTCCTATATGAGTCCACTCACTGTTCCCCTTGGATATTCAGTCATTTCATAGAAAAATGTAACCCTGGGGAAAAGGCAGCAGTCATTGAGGCTTGCCCTGCTGTTTAACGCTGAACGATGATGATGACAACGATGTCAGCTGAATCATACAGGGCGCAGCATTAAATGACTGAAAATCATATAGCATACTTGCGGCGCGACTGTACGTAAAAAAGCAAGCAAGTTTATTTTCGTTACTTCATTACTGAGCTGAGCGTGACTTCCCGATTGTGTTCAGGCAAAACAGGAACAGTTGTTCCCTCCTGCGTCGATTTTGGATGGATAGAAAAAGTGAAAAGAGTTCCGAAGTAGGAAGGTGATTGATGGCGTATGCCAATGAAGATAGGAATTTTGTTCACAGTGGCACTCCGACGTTCTGATTCTCGCACTTTGTCCAATCGAATTTCATCCAAAGTCAGAAATGATTGGATTTGATCTACAACTCTCCAGCTTTGACCCATTGTAGTTTGGGTTGAATGCACAGTGTAACCCTCCCAGTTGCTGTACTATGGCCCTCTACGGTGATTTAACGGCGATAATCATTTCGCAGTTTTGCAAAGTACAACAGGAAAATTAACTTCAGCGCATCTCAAATGTTGTAAAAGATACTGTACGCTAGATTGGTCACATAATGGTTAGATTTGGGTGGATGTTCTCTGTTAAAGACTAATCGTTCTGCAGAGAGAAAAACAAAGTGGCAAATTAAGGATATTAAAATGCATCAAATTTTCCAAAATCAGTGAGTGAGTTTCGTTAAAGTTTATTTTGTTAAATATTTTTTGTGACAGGTTTTATGCAGAAAATTGTACGGGGCCCTCATGTATACCAGCGCATTACCATAGTACGATATGGAAACGAGTACTCTAATGTTCGGACAATCTCTGGTTGCGGCCACTGTCAGTTAGTGTTCGTGGTTATGTACTGCTGTAACATTAATACTGTCGCGATCCGACGAAAACAAGCATCTTTTTAGCCCCATTAAACTCGTGCCACGTCCCATGGCTTGTCCAGTGGGGAGACCTTTGCTTATCTCACCGGAGATTCATGAGAAGCCACTGGTGGCAATGCCACCTGAATGCCAACTTCCAAACTAGCATGCATGATTGGCAGCAAACAAACTGAGTTACTTTCTGGTTTTTCTTGAGCGGTGGAAAACATTCAACAGAACCAGTTTTAATTAAGAATGATGATCTTCATTAAGCCAAAGTGACATTCTCCAACTATGCTTCTGGTACCGGTTGACTATCCCCACCTTTGCAAACAAAGTATCCTCAGTGATGCATGTCACAGCTGACCAAATTGAACTGTGACACTCAGGGACCGATGGTACCGGGTTATCTCATAAACAATGCAATCGCTGTGATTATTGAAGACTCTCCATTACAAAACACAGCTTAGCAGAGATAAACATTGTTCTGTTGATTAAAATCAACTTTTAGTTAAGAAGAGGCTCCCTGCCTTGAAGCTAACTGTTGTATTCAGGACGGGCGAACCAGTTCAGTTCCACGCTACTGCTACAACAAGAAGCTGCAACAGCTGAGCTATGTGCTATTCCGCTTCTATCGAGTCTCGTGAGTTGGAACAAGTGATGATCCACAAAATAGAGATAAATTACATTACATTTATTTGTTCACTGAACAATCGCATTGGACTTGAATGAATAATTAATCCTTATTAGTAACTGACGGGTTCCAAAGTATCTCAACTGCCATATGAGTGCAATCATCTTAGAGGTTGTAACTGGTCCACTACCTCGACAATTATGTGTAAAATGAAAGATGGAAAAACAATTATTCAACTCAAAGTGACAATGGCATAATTTTCTACCTTGTTAAAAAGGCCGTTCATTCAACTAAAACTTTATTTATGCACCAGCTAAACATAAATTTTATTGCGAGGTGCTCGCAGAGCAGGGTACCAAAAACTCGGACGAAAGAATTTCGCATCACGAGGATCTACTTCAAATTATTCCGGGCCAAAATGACAAAATAATTAAATCGATCGTTTGAAATGCGTTTTTTTCAAGATTTTACTGTCTAATTGATTCGTTTCCAACTGGTGAACAAAGATGACCATTGAAAATATGGCAAAATTTGCCATCATAAACAAACAAACAAATAGCGAAAATGAACAACAGAATTCCCGATCAGCTGATCCCACACGACCACACGCAATAGCTGATGAATTGTATTTCATTTTGACAAACCTACAGCAATGTTTCTTTTAATTTCATACTTGAACCGTTGTTGAAAGTCATTATTTGTCAAATGTAAGTAGACATTATTACAGAAATATAAGAATGCAATCAAGAGTGGAATAGACACTTCAACTGTGCGCCTGACTAGCACCAAAGTTTTGTTAGTGTCATTACCGGAGGCGATTGAAAGGTCGCGTGTTTATTTCTAATTACAACGAACGAACAACTTGATTAGTTCACAATAATGTCAACATTTACTGAAAGCAAACGTATAAGCTGTTCTAATCCAATGACCCAATTTTTCATTTTACCTCTGGGCTTTTTCGCTGTAAACAGGAGGGCATTTTGTGAGGTCATCCGAATGAAATGGTTTACGTTTGAAACGTTAACAACCTGGCAATCGTCGTATGATCATAGAGTGTTACAGTCTGAGCATGCTGGACTATGATTTGAGGGTTTGAGGCGAAACTGGTTATGAAAGCATGGCAACAAAATTCAGCATGTACGCAAATTACAGATAGGAAAAAAAATAAGCTCACCCTAGAAATCTAATGGGATAAGAATGGTCTCAAAGCGACAGCTTTTTCCTTGAAATAAATAAAGTAGATTTAGCAGCATGAACAGATCGTCAGGTGGGAAAAGTCTTTTTCTGCATAAAGGTTCTTAAAAGAAAGGATGCCATTAATTTTTGCACACTTTGATAAGTTCATGTGAAAGTCCTGTGATTCAGCAACGTTCACAGGTATTAACCAATCTATCACGATTACGATTACTCACAAGAAAATATTTCGAAATACATGGCCCGGTATTTTTCAAAAGATAGTCCGCTGATAAAGTTAAGCTGTTTTCTCCCTTTCTCTCTCTCTCTCTCTATATATATATATAACGACTGAAATTCACCAACTTCAAACACTGAAGTTCAGTAGTCAAGATAACCTTAATCTATTTTGAACAATAGTGTCCACCATTTATTGCAAAGACACATCTAGAGGGAATTGTGTTGATATGCTTTTTTGTATAACTCATAATCTCATTTGATTCTATATTGTTCCCGATGTGGCAGAAATCAACCCTGTTCTAATTTAGCTAACTAGTGCATTTGTCTCGAGTACATAGTATCCTGTATGCGTACCTATAGTCGATAATCAATACAAATGTCACTATGGACTATTTCGTTAGGACCTGTAACCGGTAAGCAAATCTTGCCAGTTTATTTCCGGACTGCAGCTTCCAGGTTTTGATGAAATAGGTTACCGAGTATATCATTGGCCTTCTCAGTCTGATCCTTTTTTGCACTAACGTTCTCTGTCTCGGTAATTGAGGTGCTACTTTGTTACTCTTAAGGAGATAATTAAAAACTGGTTTTGATCGCAACTAGACTTGCAAACAAAAGGTGAAGGCATTTCAGATCATCGTTATTAACCCTAGAGATTTGAGCATGTTACTGATATCTTGGTAAAGTTGTGTAGAAAACTGACGATGATATTTACTGACCCTATTTCTTCAGAAATACGGTAGGACTTATTTAATTCTGCTGCTGGAAAAATCTGCGTTACCGCGGTTCACGTGTCCAGCGTTGATCGATCATGTTTAGGCGCGTCAATGAAGTCGCGTAAAGAGGTGTTTTCAAATTCAACTTTCCTTACCGAACGCGGAGTTTGACGCCTGAAATTCAGTCCAGGCTTTTTCTGCTAAAATTGCAAAATGCTCGCGCTCGATATCACTACATGACATTAATGTGAATGGCATGTAGAACAAGAAAAATATAAAGCGTACTTCGTTCCAGTGACCCTTGGTACCTGTGCAAATAAACAAATGGCATTTAAACATCGACTATTGTATTAAGCTATATTCCTTTCACAACATACATTTGAGCAACAATTTTTGTTTGAAGGACTGCAATTTGTAGTATTTATTAGTGAACCCTACTAGTTATATAGCCACGATAGTTCCATTCTATCGAGACAAGTGAAATACCTTGCCATCAAAAGTTTGTAGATTTCGCAAATTTCATATTTGGCAGAAAAGAAATTTTACAAATGAGATACACCGCAAAAGACAATGGCCGGGACTGCGGATGTACTCATATACCCGTGGATGAAATCGGGAACTCTTTCGAAATTGCCTAATTGTATTTTTATCTCCTTAATCCCTTATTAAAGAAACAGCAATTCACATCATTTTTCAGAGAGCTGCCAAGTCAGGAAGTTCACCGAAGGTGGGATGATTCGAGCCCGCCATCTTCACTTGTAAACGCCAGGACTTTATCCGTTTGACCACCCCTGTTCACATTTGCATTCATCAAGAATGACAGTTTAGCCTCGCAATTCTTCCGTTATTCTGATTTGTTATGTGGTCCTCCGGCAAACAGTTTCAGTCTTTGTTCAGTGTCGAAGAACTAACCTCTGTGGATCGTCTTCGTTCACTTCGTAAACAAACTAAATCAGAGCAAATATAACTTTGGACAGACCGTGGAGTATCAGAACTACTTATTCCCTGGACATACATGAAACAAGGCAGGGAAAAAATCTCTATTACACTCTGAACTTTACCAGTGACGTGAATGAGTGAACCATTTCCAATGGGGAAAAAGATTAAAATTAACTTGTTCGTACTGTGCCTGAAGCATTTTCGAAGCAATTGCAATGCTGCAATGGACCAAGGACATGAACACTTTTGGCTGAGGGAAGGTGCTCGCTTCTGAAGGAAACTGAAGATGCTAAAAAAATAGAATTAATTTCTTAAGACAATATGGCCAATGAACACAAATCTTCTGAGTGCTACTTGTTGCCTAAGGGAGACCGACAAATGTCATTTTCAATCACGTTTGGAAATTTGATAGACTCTGTTCGAGCCTCGTTTCAAAGTAAGTCGAGATACCGATGGCAGCAACGGACCTAGATAACAAATACAGCATACTGGAATTGGAGAATGAGGCTATCCGTAATTCGCCAGCCTTTAAATGATTAAGAATGTTTGTTTCCGACGTGACCATACTGACGACAGTTACTGGATATAGGTGTTAAGTGTGTTTTGTTGATCAACGACAAACGTTGTTTTTTATATCTTCAGCTAAACATTTAACACCGAACCGTCCGTAGTTTTTCTCAGCATGACATCTGGCGGCATAACAGTCGAGAGAAAACGTAATATAAAAAAACGACAGAGATTATTTAGTCACAGACTATGGTATTCGAGGCAATGTGCTTGCAAGCCATGGGGCAACGCATTTTCCATCGGAAGGCAGATCGTTTTTGTCAATATCTGGTGTTCGACGAAGACCCCGAAGCAACTCCTCTCTGAGGCGGCACAATCAATTGTTTAAGCTTCGCTTCGTTTAACAACAAATTAATTTAACAACGAACCATAAAACATCACCATAGTTTTGGAGAATTAAACAGAAAAATACTTCTGTTTGACAGTAAACTGCTTAACAAAAGCTGATAGACGAATGACCTAATAATGATTCAAATAGCGAATGTCCAATGTAGTTTTATTCTCACTTCCTCTATGTTCGGCTTCTCGTTGAGATAGGTACCCGGCAATGTGGACCGATTCAAACACTGAACGCATTTAGTTTTATGCTTCTTTACAAGCCATTTTTGACTTATTTTTCCTCAACATTCTTATAAATTCTCAGCCAATTAAATTTGTAAAGCAGCATCGTCCATATCCGTCAAACAAAGCCACAAGCGTGAGAATATGTCAGGATGCCGCGTTGACACGGGAATTACCTCAGGTATACTTTCTCAGGAAAAGTTTACGAAACTAACCATTAACTTCGAGCAGATTTCCGAAACAAACACATGAGCAACGAATCTTATATCATTCAACTAAAATGTTGCCCTATTCTGACACTGAAATCCGCGCACAGCCCATCTGTTCTTCTTGAAAATCTTAGAAAGTTATGGTGACATTCCCCATTTGGATCATAATCAACGGTTGCTTCATCTCTTCCGCTATGTTTTCAGACGTAAATAAGGGTTTCCTTGTCACTGTTTTACTTCCGCAATCAGACAGTCTTTTTTGACCAGCAGATGATGGTGACTTTGATTAGGATATATGTGACCGAAAGATGATATGCCAACTCTTGGGACTAATGACTGCACTGAAGGAAATCTGACCCAATGAGTCTTTGCTTGATTTCGAATCACGCTGAGCCAGAAAACTTTTCCTTTTCGGATTGGATTTACTATTCAACTTTGTCAAATCAAATTTCAATCAATCATGCACGTGAATTTTAACTGACGGTCGCAGTGACAGAACCACCTTTCTGGCAGTCAGGAAGAGCGAAATCAGGATATGCCTCATGTTCAGGTACGTTCATATAATGAATCTAGAGATTTTCAGATGTTTCACTGTCAGAAATTATTACCAAGAACAATTTGAGTCGTCTCTCAGGCAGTTAATAATTTTACTAATTGGAGTCGAATTTCTAATTAGCGAACTGACTAATTAAATGAAATTTCGAGTCCATATCTATTAGCATAGTTGTTTGAGCGCCAATTCGAGGGAAGTCCGGGCAATAGTTGCAAAGCTTCGTTGAGCGGGCTTAAAGTATTAACTGCATATCGCTTAATCCAGTGATTTTTAGATAAAATAAAATGGGTTGGTCAAAGTCAGGGGTTTCGATAGTGTCATAACTAATCCGACTTTCCAGCTCACAGGAATTTTTCTCCGAACTGTCATCCGTTGCATTTTTCCGCCTAGAATAGTTCCGTTTGGAGTTCTTTCTACTAAACTTGTGTAATTTGGAAGAAAAAAGAACTGAAAGCTCCGTGCTTTCTGATTTTTCATCACCGAATGAAATGAGCTCACAGTCATGGAGAATGAAACTCTTCTCGCTAACTCCTCTCCCAAAGTAGGTGATCCAAGTGACCTGATCTGGTAAAAAAAATCAATAAAATCAGCAGCTTTTCGCTGACTAGTGTGTTTTCATTATTTACGTAGACCCATTTATCTAACGACAAAAGTGACTGAGTCAATTTTCGGTTTAAAATAGCCTATACACTTGTCCATGTTGAGACAATACCTATACAGCGTAGGAGCAATGTTACAAATCCTAAAATTATCATGTGCGAACATAGCTCATTTTCCCAGATGCGAAGTACTTTCAATCTGACTGCTTTAGTACCGGATGCTGCGAGGTGGGAAAACAAGTCATCTACCTTATGAACATAAACAGAAAGAACATTAAAATGTCATTCACACAAAGTCTACTTTGTTAGTCGCCAAGATATTTCGGAAAAAACGTCCTCAGCTGATGGAAACGCAAATGAAATGAATTAGTATTCTACACTGATAAAGTAACGTGCATTGTTTATTTCTGTATTGGCCACAGAGTTGTCGGTCATAATACATTGGGAATGAGACATCCGAGAGAAAAAGTGTCGATTTGCCGCTGGCCTTTTTATTCCTAAGTGGTCAGAGATTCCAATTTTATTCCACCGACAGTCTTGGGACAAAACTCACCGGTTTATTCACCAGTTCAGTTTTTGTTATTCCGGGCTTTGGCAGTATGAACAGCTTTGAATTCTCCACGACCGTTTGACGATTGTGTTTGTCTCGGGCACAGTTTAGAGAATTTCAAAACCAAGCGGGGATAATGGGAGATTGTATGCCAGAAGAAACTCTCCATCCAGTAGCAACATTCGTTAACCATTGGGAGAATTATGAGTTCTGCACAAATGTTCACACCAAAAGTGCATGTCCACGGTGCATGAAAATAGAAGGCAGAATCCGAGGTCAACGAATTGTGAGTCAACGGTTTTAGGTATCTAAAAAAATCGGGATATCTCAACAGCCTCGTGAGGTTCACCGGCATTTGATACAGCACTTAAGCAGTCAAACATTATAGATCCGATTAGAGGCGTTATTTGTAATTGGGCCGTTTAGACGGAGGCCAGCTATGGTGGAATTTGATTATTTTGTACTATCATACTGATGGGTGAGTGCTCTATCTCCGCAGAAAACTCTTTCGGTACTCCAAGAAGCTTCAAAATTCGATTCGATCACATTCTTCCTGGGTTCAGATGTGATGAATAAGTATTGCCAGTTATAACCAAAAAGTGTGATACAGTAGTGGTAGTGTGATGTCAAGGATGATGGCTTGAAGGTTGATATCGCGTAACGAATAGTACCTTGACATTTCAACAAATTAGTTACATTCAAGTGATATTATTCTGTCGCCTGTATACGGGTAAATAAACAATTAGAGAAATCACACGAAACAGGATGAATTGCGCAATGTTCTGGACGTTTACACAAATTAGTAGGCAGAGCAAGCTTTAATTACAAATAAAGTTCGAAACACTGGGTTCCCTTTATCCAACTGACTAGCAGAGAACGAAGACCAACAGCACGGCATGTTAAAATTTTGTATGAAACGTTTCAACCGCGTACGCAAACAAACCTGTGAATTAAATAATATAAATTCAAAAACTGCAGTGGAAGGACAAACAGGTTAAACTGAGTACAAAAAACAATTGACGTGATCCCCATGACAAACCCAAAGCATGTGTTAATAACGTTTGTGTGCAAAGTACTGTGTTGCGTAAGAGGAATAGTATTGTTCCAGTGAAGGCTAAAGTATTTCCGGTCAGTGGCATTTAACAACAGCTTAAATCAAAATGGTGTCAATCATGTGTATGGATATAGTCAAAGGTTTCACGAGTGATAAACCCAAGTCACGATTAGGATAATTGTTGACTGTGAATCGTGACAGGGATTCAGCCAACTACTTCGGAATATAAACTGACAGCCACTGGGAAATTTTTCCAGCCGTATTGCCTTTGTAAGTGTCACCACAAAGACAAGGGAACTGGGAAAATAATATGAGGCAAATTATGAAATCCGAATGGAACCAACCTGGTTCAAAATGACACACCGGGTGTTTCCCGGAGGCGCTCGAACCCTGACAGGATGGGCTGCATTTCCACTCCGATTAACATCGCTTCACCAATCTAAAAGATTTACTTCCCATTATGTGCATTGTTCGTCGCTATTCGTGATCCGATTTATTCCTACTCAAACATTCTTGAAATTTCTCGCTCAGACGTAACTACACATATACATCATGGATTTCTCACTAAACCGAAAAGACGCAATCGTTCTGAGTGGCAGGATACTCTTAAATACACCAAAAACCAGCCAAAAATGCATGTTTCGTCCTCATTGAGTACTAACATATCTTCTCTGTTCACAAAGTTACCGGGCCAATCTCCCACTCTTCGCTCCAATTACATGTTCATATCTGTGTGATTTGCACTCGGGAATCATTGATGAATTCACGTTGCGGATACCCTAATATCCATCCAAAGCATTGAGGTATACTAATTGCACAGACAATCCAGCGCTAACTAGAACGGAAGTGGTGTGGTCACATACATCAACTCGTCCAGTTCAATCAAGTCTGAACCAATTTATTCGTATTCATTTTTTGGTGTTGACTATCTAGCTATCCAGTATCACTCTAAGATTTCTCGGTACAGGAGCACAATTATAACGAACCTGTATGCAGCCCCATTTTGCACACAAACTGATATTTCGTCTTTTTTCGATTCTATTCTGCCTTTGCTGGTCCTGTTACTGGATGGCAACTCATACATCATCGCGGGTGATTTTCATCACTCCTTGATACTTTTCCTTCCTGTGGGTTGATTTGACTGATATATCAATCTTCCCAAACAGAGGTATTTACACCCTAGATAGAATTAGTAACAATCATCCCCAGTTACTCCGTCTTAA
>LUCM01011428.1:54126-67740 GCA_008360955.1 Fasciolopsis buskii
CAGAACCCTCAGTCATCGTTTGGCAATTATCAGTGATGTCTCATACACACCACTGAAACAACTCTGCACCAATTTGTGTGTCATGCACTTATCCGCGTGCAAAACTTTCCGCATCAAATTCACTCCAATCCGTCTCGTCAATTACACAATGTCCTTTCTAAACGCTGTTCTCGTACCAGGACACGTTCTAACTTCCGCTCCATATCCTCTTGCATATATATCTATATGGACTCAACTGTTCCCTACCTAGGCCGCATTCTCACTAATCGTGAGCAGATCATGACTGACTTTCTATGCAATCTCTCGTGGATTTCAAATGTTTATTATCCGCTACGCTTTTTTCCGACTTTGGATTATGATGAGGTGGTGGACGGATCCATTTTGACTGAAATGCGGACATCAATGTAGGCGAAATTCTAAACACTACACTGCAAGGTCTGATTTATGACTGAAAAGAGCAAGTGACGCACGTCATTGAGAATAATCTCTCTTGTCACTTTCTTCACTGTTTTATCGTTTGGGTCAGTTTTGAATTTCTGTACACTTTGGGCGTGAATAAACTTTGTTGTTAACCATCACGAAAGCATTTTGTGTGACGAAAGTGTTCATTTTCCGGTGAGGCATCTGGCGTGCAAATGCTCCTGGCACGATGGCAAATAGTCTTTGCACAAAAGCTATGAACACAACCTGTGCATTTGTCATGCGGATCCGGTCATTTTAAACTCTAAGCCCATTCGACACAGTTTATGAATGATTATTATTATTTAATTTGCGGATTGTTTCAGGTAAGCTGTCGAGAAGAATAATACGAAATGTGAACATCCGTCAGTATTCGTTCTCTTTGTCCGCTACTCAAACAAAGGTTGCCGGATCGTCAATTGCATGTATTTCCTTCGTCTGTTAGCCTTCGTTAGTTGCTGATTTGCCTGGGACTCCATTTAGGAGCCACAAGTTGATCTAGAAGATCTTTAAATTAGGCTAACGATTCGTGCTACCAAAACAAAATTCTTATGTGCTTGTCGCTCTACCGATCAATTTTGTTTGGATCTGTTCATACCATTTTAGACAGGAGCGGGAACGAGCATCTCGAAGCTACCAGCACGATTTACTGACTGTCCAATGCAGGAATATCGTGGTATAGCTGCCGCGGACTACGTCAGACAGCTCAATCTTAATGGGATTCAGCAAATATCTGTCCTTTTAAAGACAGTAAAATCAACGCACACTGAAATTACGACTCTGCCAGACAAACCACAATCTCATTGCGTAGTTCTACTTTAAAATGGGAAGTTCAACAAATATGCACCAGGCCAAATAAAACAGCTGTCACCTGGTTTTCTCCAATATTTCCTACCATAATTTGGGCAATAATGGTAACTTATGAGTCATTTGACATTTTCCACCTATAAAGTAAAAGTTCATTGAAAAGAAAATTGCTCGGTAATATGCATTCTGATTGATCGATTGGCATAACTCGTTTTCAGCTGAAACCCAGTTGCATCGAACTGCCCTTGCATCCGAATCATAATCGAAAACTAACACAATGTTTAAAACCGCTTTAATTGAGTTGTCAAGATCTATTAGCAATAGATTTCTCGTAGAAATATTTACGACCGGGAAATTTTCATGCTCTCGTAAATCGAAATCATTGGTGAAGGGACGCATAGTGAATGAAAAATTCATCTACGCAGTTACCAACCGAAAGTGAACATCTCGTCTTTTTCGTCTGACAGCAATGTCCAAGGTAGCTCACTGATGGAGCCTCTGCCTCGAGAATCGAAAGATTGCCATCTCTATTCTGTTTCGTCACGTCAACTTTCGGACTTGGAGGGCGTAAATAAGTTTATAATTCCAAATGAAAACCTGCTTCTCGTGCGGCCACAAAATATATCAAGTTAGGGAGTTCACAAATCACACGTCACTACCATAAGTCAAAATAAATATTCATTTCATTTTACTTTTAAAGTGACTGATTGCACATCAGAATTTCGTGAGTGGAGTTCGCAATTCCATTGACATGGTGATCAATTAAAACGGATTTCGAAAGAGATTCTGAAAAAAATCAACTGCTGTCATTGTGATCAGACATTTTCGCCCAAACATGGAAACAGTTCTCAATTGACTGATTAGCCAATTAGTTTTTGTTCAGTTGAAATTCACTTCCCTCTCCCCACCCCTCATTCGTTGTGTTTATGAACGGCCAAAAGTGATAGAACCATTTCTCATTTCGGCGCTTGGAGCCGGTTGATGATTTATACACGAGCACCTGGGTGAAGTTAGGCACTAAATCAATTGTGTTTGATCGTTTTTTTTTCCTGTGAGCGCGTACACCAGTAACATTTAGAAATCCTAATACCAATAAATCAAAATTTTATTCCGAAGAAAGCATACAGGGATGATCAAGTGGAACAAAAACTGCCAGCGAAAATAAATATCTGAAGAATAGGATATGTCTTTTCTGTGGTATTCCACCAAGTCCCGATAAAGGTAAGAAAACACCCCGGGGAAAACCCAAAATTTCAAACAAATGTGTAACTTATCAAAATCTATAACAACAGCTCACGGACTGCTTCTCGCGGTATGTAAAACATCAAATTGCATACTGTTTCATTGTAAATTTTTGCATGACTTATGCGAGCAGTGCTATCGAGAAGATTCCCTCGGGTTCCTCAGTCTAGTCTTTACAGGTGCCGACAAACAACGATACGGATCCTGAGATTTTGTCTAAACAGCACGGCTTCAGTGTTCGTTATCCCAGCAGCATCTCTACATGAGTAATTCTGGAGGTTTAGGTTTGCATCCCGCAGGATCCTAGTGAAAACTGATTTCTTATGTCGGTTCCTAAAATGGGTCAGAGGTGTCCTGGTGATAAACCCACAGGCTGTGGCTACCTCCGAATCAGCGAGTGTGTCATCAACTTGGATGTGTTCTACGGATGAGAGCAGAGTGCTGTCTAGCATACCGTTCGCTTTGAATTACGGGCCTGGGAAAACTCCGAAAATTTTCGATTTCCTGTATGCCCCGGGAAACCAGGGTTCAACAGTCACTGCTGATCCCCCGCAGTCTTCATTGGTGCCGTCTTTTGACATGAAACAAAGTTACGTTCCCCAGTAATGAGAGCACAATATAGAATTGTTAAATTCGTGAAAATGAAAGTGACCTATGTGAATGAAGTTGTTCTATTCTTGTGAGTATAAGTAACCATCGGTCCATTTACTTTTACCCAAAACTAAAGCTTTGAATAATGCTCGGTGCTGTAATAATCACATAGATGTTGCACAGTTCTCATTTCCAAAGAACTCTCATAACTGTCGCTTTGCCAGCCAAGGCGTCTTCAAAATCTGGTCTTCTAACGCGAATATTCAAATAGTAGAGTTGAGACACACATGACCTTTCTGTTTCTGCAAGTTTTATTTAATTCTTGTATGTCACTACCGTTAATCAGGTTTTATCCGCTCTGTTTTTTTGGTCATTGTCAATTTATTTTGTCAAGTTGTCAATATCTTGTTTTTTCGAATCAGAATCTGATCGAATTACCAAGACTATTCATGGATTGTAAGACCAGTTCTGAACCACAAAGGTGATTTATGAACGGTTTTCTTCGGTTAGTCCGGGACAACCTTCCGAAGATGTAATTTTTAGTTATGGGTTCGTACGCCTTGTAAGTAATAATGGCAAATATAACAGTAAAATAAAGTCTGAAATCCCCCCTTTCAAATCCACATCCTCCAGCAATATCTGGTTTCTTTGTCAGTTGTGACCATACATACACTCCCACGAAAATCCTGATGACAGCCGAAAGAAAGGAAGACATTTGGCAGTTCATATTGAAACCCCACACTTATTTCTATTCGATCCGTAATACCATTCCCGTAATTTTCCTAACTTGATGGTTACGGAACCTAACCAGTGTTTTGTTTCAATCCGCCGTCAGATCAGTTTCCTCTAGCAAACCGCTATTAAATCCTGCCTCGACGCATTCCCTTGTAACAAACGATGTCCGATTTTAATGTTTTTGCCGTAGGTTGTTCTTGGTTTTACTTCAAGCAAGCATTCGTGCTGGGCATGCACACGTAGTGGCCACCGTTAACTGTTCCGGTCAAGACCAGAATTAACCATCTGGCAAAAGACGATATTTCTTCTCACGCGTGCACTTACCTTATGTGACCGCAACTCGTAAAAATACAAATTTCATCAGTAAACGTACATAGCTTATTCTGACTACCCTTACTCTCTCTTCTTGCTATCTCATAATGGATCAAGATTCGTTCATCCAAGGAACTCACGTTTTCAGTACGGAAGGCCACAGTGGACGATTCACACACACACACACACACACATACACACACACCATCTCAATTTGGTGGTATCATTGGTCTTATCAGTTCATGAAGCGTCAGGCTGTGCAATACTGGTGAAGACAACTGGAAGACAACTTTTTGCGCGAAGCTCGGTAAAAACTTGTTTATTAGCTGCAGCTTTATCATAACCGGCTTGAGTCCGTATCATAGAGGCTTAGAAACAAGTGTGAACAACAGAATTAGTCGAACGAAATTGAAAATAACGACTAGTTATGTGCGTGTTTGATTGAATATCGTGCTATCTGGTTCACCAGCAGGTGACACTCAGGACAATCCCCCCCTCCCGAATAGAGCGAAAATTAATGACAGCAAAAGCAGAAGCATCGGCGAAAATCGAACGCTTTAAGAGAAGAAACTCGTCATCGATCGGAAATACTGCAATATGGCTTCACATGAGATAGAAAATGATACTGCCTTCTATTATTTAGGAAAAACATTCTACCTTAAAGTCCATGTGCCAAATCGAGTCTCGGTAGTGATTGCAGGCCTTTAGGATGGAGTTACAATAGATGGTAATCAGCTAGTGCCCAATCCAGATGTTTGACGTCCCGGATAAAGAATAACCCATTCAATTTCGGATCAAAAAAGAAAGTGATAATAACGTTCAGGATAAATCCAAATTGCAAAACAGAATAACAATCCCGTAATAGCAAACAATTCAGCAAAAATCGCACCATTTTTGACCTTGGGAAGTCGGAGAAATGTTACAGCGGCTGTGACCAAGTGGACAAAGTTGTAGCCTTCTGACCTGGAGGTCACGGGTTCGAAACGTTCCACCGCCAGACAGCTTCCTCACTTGGCAGCCCTCTCCTAGCCGCGGCCCCCTTCCAGGGGAATAATTCAAATTATTTAACTAATAAACGAAGTAAAAGATAAAAAAGATGTTTCACCATATTAAAGCCAAGATCAAACACATTATCGTATCAACAGTCTCGGTAATAACGAAACAACCGCGTCAAAATAAGCCTATCCGAAATTGCAACTGGTAGGAGCCAAACAGTTTTAAAGGTCAACTTCTAAAATATCAACGGAATATGCAGTTACTGATATGAAAATTTTCCACTTAGACGTGGTCAGTATCGTCAATGGGGGTTCACAGTTCATATGGTTGGTGCCTGTGTCCTACACGGGGTCGGATAAGTTCCAATAGTTTATCGACTTATGCTGAATGCATTCCAAGGTGTTTATTTTTTCATTTTCGGGATTTTGTTTCATCCCAGTGAACAGGCATCACCAACGACTGGTAGATGAGGTACTGTGGAACCAGTTCGGTTGCAATACGGCCAGCATCGTCGCGTTTTGACCTAAAAGCCGCGGATTTGAGCTCTTTACTGGCGATCAAATCTCTAACTTGACAGCTTTCTGTTGAGCGCAGGCAGCATCCTGAAAAATCATAGAATTTCTTGGTTGTTCATTGTAGGTTAAATATGAGAATCAATACACGGACAATGCGACTCTAAAAGATTTAAATGGCGGAACAGTTAGCAACAATGTCGCTAATCTTATTGAAACATGCCAATTAGCCAAATGGAAGGGAGGTAGACCTCACGAACAAATCGATGAGTTCGTAAGCCCGTTGCAAAATAGCCTACCCAAAGAGAACAATTTTAATAGGTAATATTTGTTCTCCGCAACATGCATTCTACTGCCAGTTTTCTGATCCTCGGACAAACTGTTTATTTATACAAACGACAATAATGGGAATAGAAACAGTCTATTTCGGTCAGTCGCATTGTCTGGAAAAGCAGGCTCATCGAAACCGGGGATAGTGGCACCACCTACACCACCTGCACGTGTGTATGCACATGTGGGTTTGTGTGCGTATGCAAGAGGTTGTCCTTGTGTGTGTGTGTGTGTGTGTGTAAATTTCCCCTTGTTTGCGTGTACATGAGCACAATGAACACCTGACAATCAGCTGGCTAGCATCAGTCGTGTCACGGAGAGTTTGATCAAACACAGCTGTCCGATCCCCGGAATACCTCCACTCAGAGGCTTGGATATAGGGACTCAAATGAATAGTCCGAGGGAGGAGCATTCCAAACGGTAATGTATGATGCTTACGTATCGAGTTCAAGTTGTCTGCATGTAACAGTACATGAACTGAACAAACTTCAACTAACGAATCTGGGTCAACAAAGACAGGCAGCCAACTCCGAATTTACCCTTGAAACTTTAATCGTTTAGTCACCTGAAAGCATGGAAGATGTTAATCGAAAAATATTTCTAGAATGGGTCTAACTATATGACTGACCCTTGTCACCACTATCTTATTGTTTCGCAAACCGTTATTTACACGCGATTCGAAGGGCTCAGTTTATTTCGGAGAAGAAGGATACCTAAAAGTGAGTAGCATTCCTACATGGACGGCAATCACATTTTCGCTCTAACTTATCATGCTGGACTTTCGAGTAATTAACCATACAGAGCAAATGTCTATTTCAGCACTAAATATCACGAAAGCACTGCATAGTTGTTCCACCTCGTTACAATGCCATACTACTACTACTACAAAATACCATATCTGTTTTATTAATGCATAATATTGTAATATCAATGTTTTTGTCACTGTTGAAGTTCTTTAGGTCATGTAGGGCCACTTCATCGTTTGGTCTGAATGCTTAGTCAATGACTAATCGATTTCACCGTTATTACTAGGGGTTTTCTCACTCAGCTTATCCTTCATGATTTATGGTGAAACAAACACATCTCCCCGGCCCACGCATAGGGCAAAACAACATGCCAATTACTTTTTGTATAATATCTCCCACCTTTTGTCTGCTCATTGGGAAAATCACTTTCCGTGTACTGTATGAAATGAGTCCATCAAAGGCCGTGTAACCCACGCTCCGGGAGAGGATACTGTGGTAAGTGATTTAAGCGAACTGTAACGGAATCCGTGATGAAAGCTAATGAAGTATCAGGAAATATTCGAGCCGAAAGGGAGGGAGCATGGGATTTCTGTCGGTCAAAAGACAGCTTTAAAATTTATAGAACAGTCCTAGAACCGTGCAGTTAGACAACTTGAATTTTGATATTATTAATGATCTCTGAACTGCCAGACAGAACGTCCAGAAAATAATGAAAACTGAAATAAAAGAAGAACAAACGCATTATATTACTGCATAAACATTTGAGCTAGTAAATGTATGGAAGTGTAACTTGATAGTGAAGGTACGTATAAGTGCCAGTGCATGAGAGGCTGTCACGAATATCACAGGAGCCTCTATAGAAAAACTGCTAACCGGGAAAGTATTCATCTGTACAGGGAGTGCTGTGATGAGTAGCGCTTGTCTACCAGTTTGTTCTGCAACAACCTTTTCGGTTGGAAGGCTAAGCAAAAAACCTGACCGATCAGGAAAGTCAAAATAATGTCAAGGTAAAACAAACTTGGCAAGCAAAGCGGTTGCTGGAAAACACTGGCTCCATTTAAGGTTTTTTTTATCGATGAAACCAAATACATTATGGGGTGCCCGAAAATAAAACAGCAATCAAAATGCGTGCATACCGTGCTTCAGAACAATATCATAGCAATAGTGTGAAAGCTTCAACGTATATGCCATATGATCTGCAAACGAAAAAGCGGAATTTTTATGGGATGATCTAGTAATCAGTACATGGTACTGCGACATGTAGTTCGCGGATTGCGGTCCTCCTCCCATATTTGACAGCTGTACTTGTCGTAACCCCTTTCATTTAAATAGTACACACCCAGTTATTCTGAAAAGGGACTAGATTGACGTTTCACCGCTGTCGGTCCGTGATGAGCACCGAGAATTCGCATGATTTGCTGGATGACTTAGCGCTTCTTGCAACAGGTGAACAACATGAATGTATTTATATGGAACACTACCTTGCGTTTCAGCTGACACGACAGTTTTGAAGAAAAGCAACACGTAGATGTTTGACTGTCTGCCAACCTTCTGTTGTTATACTATTCCGCTCGTATTTCGCCTTTTGGAAGTCCATGTTAAGAGCTGCTTGTCCATTTGGTCTTGAACCTCTTCTTGCTACTGATATACTTGATTCTATCAGTTAGAAAAATAAATGATAAAAAATGCAGGTAAAATGTGTATTCCTCCTAAGTCGCCAAGATGTGAGTGGTTCAAGATCGTCGAAGCTGCGGTATGAAGAACGTCATTTTGGTCTATCCAGTTCCTCAGATATACCGGTTCTGTCACTAACTGGGCTTTAGGAACAAATATACGTTCGTAATTGTCGGCCGAAGAAATCACCGTGATTTGTTCGTAGTTAGCTTTGGAAATGAAAAATATGCATGCCCTCCGGGTGCCGGGTAGTTATTAACCTCACAATTAGAATCACAAAAGCCGGTCCCGGAGAATGAACGGTGAGCCGAAATAATCAGATGAGGACACCTTGTGGCAAAAGGAAGGAGCGAAAATAAAGGAGTGATAACCTGCCGTTGGTTTGTTGCACCTGATTTACTCGTCAATTTGAGTAGAACCTGGACACAATGTTACATTTTAGGTAGAGAAACCAGCCCTCCATACGTATGTAATGGCATTTGTGAATGACACAGGTAATCCCTAGCATTCCTTAGCCTCGTTCAAAAGAAATTCAGCAATCATTGAAAAGAGCCTCAGTCTCAAACTTCAAACGCAGTTGTCGAACGATTACCGTTGGGGACTTCCGATCTGGAAATCTCCGCCTGAAGTCTCGTAACATTGATGTGAACTTCCCTACCTGGTAGACTCATTTTTTGGAAATCACGTGGTCTATCTTCTTGTTAATAACAGAATTAGAAATGATAATAAAATCTGATAGAAAGAAAAGATAGTCTGGATAATATGTAGACATAAAATTCGCGACCACTTGAAGAAAATCCTGCTCGCCGACAGCTAAACAAGAAAATTTGGCGAACATTTTAATCATTTCCCTTTTCTTTGTTAATTTGCAAAATTTATCGATGGTGATTGGACCCATGTGCGAAATATTTAGAGGACGCACAATCGAGAATATATATCTAAGCGAGATCATATCCTGAATGAACGGTGTATACTCGGAAGTATAACCTCCACTGAACAGTGCGGAGTGTATGGGTGCTGAGTACATTTTAAAAGCACATTGCGATTGGTCAATACTTAATAGTTAGTAGTTTAGTCGAAATCAATCTTCGGTATGACGAAATATGACCACGAATTTGACTTTCTTGTTATAACGGGTATGTACAACGACGGCGCGACCAAATTTTCTAAGAAGGGTACGAGTGGTCTTGCGGTTAGTTCCACTCGTCCGGTATGCATACCAATTTGTCTCCAGCTCAAACAGCGCTGTATTTGAGCACTCCTCACTCCGATTATATTATTGGGGGACGTGGCCATGCAAAAATGATCAATAATTTAATAACAGCTCATGGTGCGATTCTGAGATGGACTCCACATTGACAAGTGCCCTACATGATTCAAACCAAACTCACATGCCAAACCAAGGCGTGTTCAAGTACGGGACAGTATGCACAAAATCGTAGTGGGTATCAGAACTCCACGAGTGACAATGTGCTCCTTCAGAGAAATTTATCCGACTATCCTGACACATACAACTCACAACATAAAGGTAGAATAAAGCCGCGTGTGTTTCACCCTAAGTATGCCTTGACCGAATAACTCCGATTTGCACGCTGCCATGCACCTCGGTCAGCCGTTGGTATTTTTTTCAAACATTTGGCATTATTTCGCGGAATGTCGAAAAAAGTAATTTTTTCCTGGAATGGATTTTGTTCTCCGAGGATATCGTTGCAGCAATTTATTTCCATAGGCATTTGGATCTGAAGTTTTTCCTTAGTTACTTGTGCCAACGGAAAGCAAAGAACTAAGTGAGAAAAGTAACTTTCTATAAGACGATAACCTTTCTGTTAACACCAAAATTTCAATTCCCCTTTGAACACATAAACATCTGCGTAGCATCGCGTAAGTAGGTTGGCAAACCACCGGGATTTTAAAGAAATAACACATTTTGTTACTACGTTTCATTGTTTTCCAACGTGGAACAAATGAAATAGGCCATTTGTCTACCAGGTCAGTGGTTAATCTTTGGTGTTGGAATTGTTACAGAAACTCAATTTTAGTTTTGAGAAGGTGCACATGCAACTAGCCTGATGTATGGTTATTTATCTGCTACACAGCACTGGATCTCTCAGCACTTGCGTTGTTTTTTCATCTTTTGTTTTGAGAAAGGAAAACACAAATAATCAAATACTTTTGTATTCCATTGTTCGTTGAACAGAACTTGCGACAAATAATCACGCAAAAGCCTAACGATGAAAATACGTGGGCAATTGTTAAAGTCCATATGGAACGTCTTAGTCTGCAAGACTGTGACAGGAAATCCAAATTGAAATTATCTGAGAAAGTCAAAAGTGAACAATGTTTTCAACATAAAAAGGACGGGTCATCTGATCTGGCTTTAGTCACCCGTTCGCACTTACTTTGAAGATAACAACCAATTTCGTTTTGTAGACCGGAATAAGTCACTTACAATAGTTTTCTATGGTCAGCACAAAATAATGGATTAGACTGCCGACTGCCTCGGTCCATGGCATGATAATGGGCCATATCTTGCAACATTTTTGCTCAGTCTATTGACTGGTCAATGCGAGATTGCTGCCGGCGTGTTGAACTTCGACCTGGATAATGGGTAGGATGGTTCGTCATCCACTCCGTTCACGAACTTCAAATAACATATGGTTGTTTATCGAAGGTTCTTTTTCGGCGTTTTTCAATCTATTACACAGTAAGCGATCCCGGGACGCTTGTTTGTGGTAAATTATGTCAATTGCCTTTATTCTGGTTTTACATAATGGCAACATAATACGTCCCGACGTAGCGGGCATTTCAACGGCTAAGCTATATCATTTCCCAGACTATTTCGGGAACATGTCAAATTTATTCGAAGTTTTGTCAAAACTGTTGGCAAATGTTATTTAACTGACCAAATTAGATTTCGTCTGCATAAGCCTGAAAACTGATTCATCTTACGTACTCACATTTGTGTGCAGACTTTAAGATGTACTTTGCTCTAAAATTTACCAGTAGATATACTCTTGAGGAGGGCTATGAAACAAACGTTCTTATCCAGTTCAAGTATTTTTCAGTTTCGAATGCGAGAAATGGCACAAACACTTAGTTCCTCTTTGAACACCCATCAATTAATGCTACGATTTACAAATCGATAATCCAGTGTGTATTACTCAGCGAATAAAATGAAATTTCAAAACATATCTTCTACAGTGTTCGAATCACGCATTATTTATAGTTCAGCCCATTCGCATGATTCACGATGATGAGCTGGAAACAGAATCCACTCCAAATTTCTTTCTAGCCTTTTTTCCATCTCGGCGTCTCTAATTAACTCGCAACAATGGTTGGATGTAAATCACTTTTTCACGCCGTGTCCACTCACAGCTTGGTGGTGCAGTTCCATCTGCCGCAACTATCCCTTATCAGGAACCGAAAATGACAGCCTGGTTAGGCGAATAAATGATTTATTTTAGCTAGTGAGCGCAAAATATTACTCAACAGACTTCCAAAACATGAGGAGAGACTCAAATATTTTGTTGATCGAAAAACACCAACAATCTCTACGTTCAAGTGTAGTTAACAGACTCCAACTTGTTACTGGGATTCATGCGACAGTGTCGAGCCATAAGTTGGATGTCCCAATGCGTTTGCAATCGATCTCCTTGAGAAGTGTTTACACCCTACCGTTTGCCATATGGAAAGTTAATGGACCACTGCTCAGCTGAGAAGATGATCAATTTCCAGAGGCCTTGGCCTAATGAATTCAGGAATGGAATGAACACACAAATGCCCTCCCATATGCTCTCACATCTTGGAGGACATGAAGTTGTGGTGAGTCATACACAAGAAGCTGCAAATAGCTCACCTTCGCGCCGAGACACTGAAAAAGATCGATTTTCCCACGAATTTAAACGCTCGATAGTGGTCCATGGACTGTCGGCATGCTAAGGCCTCGCGAGCACAGCAAATCTCAACGTAATAGATAACATCAAAATCATACGCAGGTAACCTCGTTGACTCAACGCGAACCCGATTGTAAATATTTGGGTCTGTTTGGTATTCCCGAACGTGCATATTGACGGATTCTCAGTTAAACAAATTCTTTAGGCTTGTACTCTTATAAATTTTTGGATTTCACCTGACCAATAAATATTTCTCTAACCAAGAGAGACAAGTTCGTTGTTTTGAACTTTTCTTCAACAATGATCCATAAGATTTTTACGTCATTCCCGTGCAGAACTGTGAACTGGTCCTTCTAGTTGGTTTGGGCCTGAAGCACGAATACTCATTTCAAAATGTATTTGACTGAGTCATCACCTCACAATATTCCACCATCGTGCCAGGCTCAATAATTATTGGATTAAAGGAAAATCCACTGGATGCATAAGCAAGGACTTCGACTGACTGTGCAGTATTTTCACTCCGACTAACATCGCTTCCCCAATCTAAAGGATTTAATTCCCATTATGTGTATTGTTCGTCGCTATTCGTGATCCGATTTATTCCTACTCAAACATTCTTGAAATTTCCCGCTCAGACGTAACTACACATATACATCATGGATTTCTCACTAAACCGAAAAGACGCAATCGTTCTGAGTGGCAGGATACTCTTAAATACACCAAAAACCAGCCAAAAATGCATGTTTCGTCCTCATTGAGTACTAACATATCTTCTCTGTTCACAAAGTTACCGGGCCAATCTCCCACTCTTCGCTCCAATTACATGTTCATATCTGTGTGATTTGCACTCGGGAATCATTGATGAATTCACGTTGCGGATACCCTAATATCCATCCAAAGCATTGAGGTATACTAATTGCACAGACAATCCAGCGCTAACTAGAACGGAAGTGGTGTGGTCACATACATCAACTCGTCCAGTTCAATCAAGTCTGAACCAATTTATTCGTATTCATTTTTTGGTGTTGACTATCTAGCTATCCAGTATCACTCTAAGATTTCTCGGTACAGGAGCACAATTATAACGAACCTGTATGTAGCCCCATTTTGCACACAAACTGATATTTCGTCTTTTTTCGATTCTATTCTGCCTTTGCTGGTCCTGTTACTGGATGGCAACTCATACATCATCGCGGGTGATTTTCATCACTCCTTGATACTTTTCCTTCCTGTGGGTTGATTTGACTGATATATCAATCTTCCCAAACAGAGGTATTTACACCCTAGATAGAATTAGTAACAATCATCCCCAGTTAC
>LUCM01011428.1:72174-103375 GCA_008360955.1 Fasciolopsis buskii
AACCATTTATGAAAATAGCATATGAAAGCATTACACTACAGATATTATCACTCATTCACGCATGGAAATTATTATTTACTAGGACGACATACAACAAAATCAAATTCTTCAGAATAATGGTGCACTTGGTCCAGAAGTGTACAAGAATCATCGGCCTATAATCGACCGCAGAATATTTCTATCTAGGGATCATCATACACGCACACATACCGGATCGGTCCGACATACTGGTCAATGAGTTAGACCGCTCGAAAGGGACCTAACCTTGGAAGTCAGCTAGTGCCGTCCGCTTTATTGCAAACTTAGCCTCAGTGTGAACTGACCATGTAATGTGAACCAGCAGTGTCGAATAGATTCAGCCGGGCACATTTCCCTAGTTGTGATTTTCGTAATGCGCACTGGCTCTCAGTAGCCTGTTCGCCGACTCTTTACACACTAAAAATGAACAGGCGACTAAAGACGGGACGCTTTTTGCTCCTATCACGAAGACAACCGAAACAAATGGGTTGAAGATTGACCGACAAAGGGAAGATGCAATTCGGAAAACGTAATATACCATTGTTATTTACTCAGTCTAACTTAACTCGTGAAAGGATCGTACCATACGAACAAAGTGCTTTTTAATAAAATGTGGCTTTATCAAACACCATAGGAAAAAATTCGCTGAAAGCGATAGTTAGTTATGTAAAATATAGATAAAAGAAGGATTAGTCCAGAATCCCTGTTTTCACTTTTATGCCTAGAGATAATTCGCCCTAATTTTATCTGTGCATTCTGCAAATGCTTTAACTGGTTATATTCCCCTCAATGACAAAAATAGAAACCTATCAAGCACTAAAGTTTAGCATGGTTGAATGCAGTGTCCTCCTCTCCTGAGGAGACCATCGTCCTCAAATTGACGTTGTTCTTATAGTACGCACTGATTTATGTTCTGCACAATCCATAAATCGATGCGGGCATTATACAAGATGGTGTTGATGTTCGATGAACCGTTGGCCAAAATGTCCGTCCCGAGTTCGCGCCTCATCTCCGAAGCAGTGGATATATACTGGTGATAGTTCCTATCAAGTTTAAAACAGCAGCACATTTCATTCATAGTTTTTAATGGCAAGTAGAATGCTGGCAATACGAGACAAATCATTCGAGAACCTAAGTCAGCAAAATGTACGGTGACTTGGAAAATTCCGGTTTTACAGTAAGAGCTTCCAGTGGAATATTCTGTCTCCAAACCTTTCTGGACTACGTACCCACGAAGGGTCAGTATTTTCTAGGCTTTCGACATCATCGATACCAAAGCTCAACAGAATACCGTAACTGACGGTTTTGAGTCGGTTTACGACGGATTGTTCCGTTTTTAAAAGCCTTAGAACCGGATTTCGACGTCGTTCCTCGCCTCATGCAGAGTGCGCCAACCATACTTTATATGACCATTTATTTTGTGAACACGGTTTGACTTGACAAGAAGTGAGTTTACACTTATTGAAAATGTTCGTGCTGTTATTATTCCAATGATATCATCTTGGTAGGCCAACCATCGATAGCCAATTCAAAAGTGGAAATAAACTGGTATTTAATTACTTCCATTTTTATGTGACTAGCTCCTGAGGGAGGAGAAGCTGGTTTCCTATACGTCTCTGATCGCAAGTGATCGTGCGTCGCAATGTACTGGAAGGTCTGCAAACCGCGAAAACCAGTTGTTGCGTCAGTCGCGTACTTAGAAACTGACTAAAGGCGTTGGTTATTTATGCTCACATTATTAGTGCTAACCCATGTCTTCAACTGAGTAACAACGCGACAGCTCCAGCCTAAGCAAGACAATAGGCATCCCCTCGTTACTTTCGATTTGGGTCGGCGGACATGGTCGAACCACTGTAGGCAATATCTTTGGGGAAAGGTCGAAAATCACCTGAAGTTCATATCATGCTGACGCGCGGTGGAATTTGGAAAGTAATCATATCACTCAATTTTCACTCTATAAAGCTGGAGGATTTGTTGATTGAAATTTTCCAGATGTTTTGAATCGTCTATTCTTAGTGGTCGGATTTTGCATGCTTACATGAATCCTGCGAGGACTGTAGCTAAGTAACTTCGCGAGCTGGTACGGAGGCCTTTTAAATTGCAAGACCAGTGTTTTTACAAAACTGTAGGAATGCTTACTTGGTGCGGTCTACGTAAAGGATATCTTCTTCATCGTCCCGGCAGTTTCGTCAGATATTAGAGTTCAAGTACTTGAAGTGAAGTACCTATTCCAAAGTTTTGAAACTGATGAGAGTAGAATATTACGGGTCCCTCTAAGTTGCGGTGAATTTCATTTTAGTAGTCTTCCGCTCCAGAGAATAGCCCTGGATTCGCATGAAATCCAGTGGCAAACTTGCTGCATATTTCCAGGATCCTCTCAAAAAACAACGTTGTCATCGTCAAATTTCACAGCATTAACCCAACAGTCGTGGCCAAGTTGGATTCCTTGAAATCTGCCGAGTGTGACATCTTTGGCGTAGTTAAACGGGTTCAGTAGAAGAGGGCAGCCTTGGCCAAAACCACAGTAGGGGTACATCCTGAAGATTCATTACAACAGGCGTGGCCCACGCCTGTGTATATGAATAGTAAGCTTTTAACAGTTTGACGTACTTTTCGGGCGTCCCGTCATTTCGGAGTGTGCTCTAGAGTGACTGTCAGTCAGTAGATTCGAACGTTTCACGGAAGTCGACGAATCACGCCGTTGTGGATTGGTGGAATTTACTCCTAAAATTCGACGTAATGTAGATAGCTGGTTCATAAGACCACTTTCTAATGAGTTCACCTGCAAGGCATGTGATGAATTCCGGCACAGATTCTCACTGGCTTGCGTAGTCAAGCAGCCAATGAGAACCGGAGCAACAGGCGGTCATGGAATCTAAACATTCCGTGAAAGAGATTATACTGAGTGGAATTCGCCAAGCGCAATATTTCCAACGTTTTATATAAACCGATGAACTGTAAATTCAACCCGAACTTGTCTACGTTCTCATACGATCTTCCTGTTGACTTCATTCGCGTCGTTTGGGTAGGAGCTAAGTCAGTACCTATTGGTAACTTGTATCTGCTGATTTCTAATTACAAGCCCAAATATTACACTCTTCCGAACAGCAACTAAGGAATTTGGCAGAAAGGTTAAAAAAAGCTAAGCTGTTATATCGATGAGGCCGATGACTCTGTAGTTCGCACACGGCCTTGTGGCCCTTTCTCTTGTCTCCGGAGTTATGCAGTCTTTGGGAAAGTTTCGGGGTTTCTGGTTCAATGGGGCAACTTAGTGGACTCAGCAGAAATGGAAAGCAGAATTTAAAGACCTCGGATTAGTTGCCATGCTCACAGGGTGACTACTTGTTTGTCATCTTTTCGACCATGTCACCTACCATCCAACATATATGAGTTGGGTGGGTGAACGCTTGAGCAGCTGACTGAAGTGTCCGACTTTGAAGTTTCTGTTGCACCCTTGGCTGGGGTGAGAACTGCTGTCGAAAAGCTTAGACGATGGAGGCCTGTCTTTCCCGAAAAGCAGAGTATGAGTTGAACATGTTTACCGAAATCTCCAGCAGTGGCCGCCGCTTCCATCCAGTGTGCAGTTTCATGCCAGTATTGCTTCCGCTGAGCGTGCAGCTTGGCGATGAAGATTCTGTTAATTTGGTGAGTTAAATAGCCTCGATATGCTACCCGAGGGATAGCGGATACCTAACCATAGTTGTTCAAGGGAAGTGTAGAGTATGGGCAGTTTAATGCACTCCATAGCTCATTTATGCTACTTTTTTCGTCACCTAGCCTAGTCCAAATTTATTTTCGTTTGATGGGTCTTGAACGTGACCAAGCTGGGCACGTCGACTCTCTCGTACAAATCAGCTTTTTATCGATACCGAGCGAGTGCTTCCGGTAAATTCTGTTTGTTCATTTGCATACTACTGCCTGCATCAGTATTATTAGATGAATTTTCACGTTATATATATTTTTGTTTTGTCAGTGCACTGGTTTGAGTTTCAAACAGTCCAGGGTGGTTTTCCTACCTGACGAATTACAATATACAATAAACACGTTCAACTTTACGAGTGCTACAAGATGAAGGGCCTTTTGAAAATCCGAAGCGATTTCTTATTTTTTCGAAATGAACGACGTAAATAGTGTATCGTTTTTAATGCAAATATTACAGTGTTTATAACACAGGCTTCTCTCGAAAAAGACAACACACGATAGCCATAACGTGGCCCAGTTACAACAAGAACCAAAACACTACACTATTAAAACTAAGACATTCACACTTAGGGGACTTTATCGGTCAGTACTGTTTACCAAAAGCATTACTTGGTTTAGGGTGCATTAGATGGCAAAATCATCATATTTTCTTTCCTTGTTGTCGTGCTTCATTCGTTGTAGGTGTCAAGAATCCTTTCGAAATTACACATTACTCATCAAAACATCCAATCGCATGTTGCTTTGCTAGGTACCAGAAATAGACGTAGCTCGTAAATCGGATTGATGGCAATTTACCCTTAAAAACTGACTCAGATTTACCCCACCGAAGGGCAGTACAGATGTGACAAAGATAATTACATGACTGTTCGGTGGCTGCATTACCACGGGGCCGATGGAAGGACCAGACGTTGCATGCTCTACTTGGTTTTGAGGATTGGCCAATTGGGGTGCAAAGCTGCATAACTAGTTTCGCAAAATCAGGATTGCCATTTTTTCCGATTGGCATGTGCACTATTTCCGATTCCCGAATCCATAAAAGAGAACAGTATTGCACGCGTGTGTATGTTTGTGTGTGTGTACGTATGTCTGTTGGTCCAAATGGTTCTCGCTTTTTCTGTTCAACCATAGCCTGATGCAATTGTGGGCAGGATTGGAGATCGCGAGATGACGGACGGGGGTGAGGGGCATGAGAATATGGGTAAGATCAGTGATGTGATAATTTAATGATAAAATATTGGCCAGTGATTCGCATACTGTCCGTTCGAACGAGCTTTCAACGCTAGTACATTTGCTCAGTCCCCATCGAGTGTTTTTTGTTTGCCCACGGATCAGCAAAAAATCACACCACTTTATTACTTCCATTATGAAATTAATCCTGACACAGGAAAGCAAGCCGAATAGGATTTGGCAAAATAACCTAATTCAGACCAAAATGGCAATTAAGTGCTTCTTTTTTAACTGTTCGTTAGGGAAAATGGGATGACGTTGCTAGCGCACATTTCCAGTATGCTAAGGAGCTTCATTTCAGACTAGTTGATAGAAAGGTTAGCGCTTTGACCGAATCACCTAGCAAGATTAATTTGATGAGTGAATTGGCCAGCTGTATTCGTATTCACGGTTATCTAGACTGGTTCCGCCGGGATATTTTCATAATGTTGTTGGTCGTTTGAGAAAACCTGATTCCCAAGTCCCGTGGAAGTAAGATAGTCAACACTATAGCGTTTGAACAAAACGTTCGCGGGTTCCACTTCTCCTCACACTGTCGCACATTTCTCAATCGGCAACAACTCAATGGTTGTATGTTTCCCACCTATCATTCAGCAAGTAAAAAGGTAGCATAATGACTGTCGGTATTACCATTATTGTTATAGCTATTTTTGTATTCTTTTTCAGCATAAGGATAGTCACCATTGCCATGCCAGTATTTGATGTGAAACGTGGTAAACTTTCTTTTTTGTGACAAACACGTTCCCTTCTAGTTTAAACAGCAGAACTACTTTATAACTACTAGGAAAAAATAGTAGGTCGACCATAAGCATTGAAAATGTCGAGCACAAAACGGAAGTATTATCGACTGTGGGCCTCAAATTCACAAATAAATTTATCTCCTTCGCATGTTCGCACCTCCTTTTTTGTGCTTGCACTGTAGGTGCTTTCATTTTTTTTGTCCAACTCTGCTTGAGGTGTTTGGCAAACTTTGGTAAACTAGTTGGAGTTATCTACCATAAATTCGAATGCAAAAACCGCATAGTGTATCACGCAAACGTCTTTTTCAAAGCCCAGTTTTAATGCACACATTGCAATACTCATTCACACTCATAGTCCCGGTTTGGAGAAATCTTCGTGAGACTCGTTAAGCCGTCAAACTGGTTGCAAGACGGACATGATTTGGATGGCACCGAGCCAAATCTCCGTTTCTGTTTTAAGTCAATCTTTGTGTATTCTCCAAAATGAAAATCCCGGCTGACTATTTAACTTTTCATTTGGCATTTTGCTTTAAAAATAAGCTGAATTTTTTCGATGTTCAGCTGAACAGACTGGGGTGAATAGCCACATTAACCGACGGAAGTGGATAATAGAAGCAGATTTTTTCTAGCATGCAATCCTTCGCGTGTATTTGGCTGTCTATGCAGAATTCCCACGCACGAATCCAAAAGGAACTAATTCTAATTAGCGACATCTAAATTTTGTGTAACTAACGAAGAATTATTTTCGGGGGATGCTAGAATTTATCTACCTGAACAGTAAATTTTCAGGGAAATCACGAACACATATAAGAATTCTTATAAAAAGTATTCCGTTCATTCTTTAAAACACGTGGAGAAATAGGAATAATGGATCCATTTATTAAAAAACAGAGATTCTGAATAAAGACACTTAGGGGAAGGTGAACAAAACACGCAACCTCTACTCCGGAAACCTAAAGGTGGAGGCGGGGACGAAAACACTATTTAAAATCGATGTGAAGGGTAGTTAACTTTTGATAATCTAAAGTTGTAGGTTTTAGTCAGATAGCTAGCCATATTATGTTCGGATGCTGTTGTCACGGCTTGGAATCCCCTTGTCGAACTCACTCCTCAGTTGCAAGCCTTCATTTGGCAAAGACCTTTCTGCAAATTTCGTGGGAAACTTCAGCCTTGTTGAACATCAACAAAGATAAACTGGATTACATTCCGCAGCTTTTTATTTGTACTGTTGGAATCAGTAGGGATACATGTTTAACGAGTTGCAGTGGGTCGGCAGTCGCAGAGAATCAGTACTGTGAATTAAACATTACGGATCATTCAAAATGATGCTCAACGGCTCGCTGATAGCTGACACCATGCATGTCTTTTGCTGGTTTCACTCGATCGTAGGCCATTTCTCACTGAAATTGACCCCTGTGTGATGACCAGTTACTATGTGAGCGCTATTCATAAGGTCACTTCCGTGGAGTTTGGACGAAAATGTCAGATTATCATATTCAACCAATGCCGAAGATGTTCTTCTCCTGCAAATAGTAATTAGCCTCGGTGCTGCTCTAGATATGTCATAACTACTTGTATTGTATTGTATTATATAGACTTTTGCGTGCACTAAGTATTGCCGCATTTCAGTCAAAGAATGTGAGGGTAAAAAACGAAATAGAGGGAAAAAGAAATCAACAAGTAAAAAAACAATGCACTCATTGCCTCGTAAATAATATAAGAGAACTTATCCAGGAATAATCATAACGCATTAGGACAAGTTGCCCAGGAATTCGGCTGAAATGATTAGTGAATTAAAAGTATAGCTGTTACAAACAATCTTAAGGGAACCCTTCAGTTAAATATTTTCCAGTAGTCCTCCATAACAATGAGAACTTACAGTTATTCGGAATTATGCCCATGCATAACACTAGACATGATTCACAAAAAATAAGAAGGGACAAAGGACTTCACTTCTATTAGCTAAAGCTCCTTTGAAAGGTGAGAGAAAGTGTGTGAAAACTGATAGCTTAGTGGAACTTGTCAAGTGCGGGAACGATATTCACACATTCGATTCACATTTGCGAATGAATCGTGAGTTTCTGTTTCTAGCTGAATTGCCTTTGTGCAAATTGCGGGATTCGGTACAAATGAATGATTGCAGCCTTATTTGTCGACAGAATGCGATACTTAACTAGTCGCGACAGACTACTTAGAAACTTATGGGTTTATTGTAGGCCATATTTAATGTTATATGTAGGTACGATCACGAATAATTGAAATTTGTGGAATTTTCTGATTAATTAGTTTGACATGTGATTTTAGGCTCAGATCGGCTAATAGTCAGCTCAGTAAAGTTCAATGAACACTAGAAGGAAGTGATCAGAAGGGTCAGGCAAACGTCCAGAGTTCTTTTGGAGGTATGCACACAGCGATAAGCGATCATTACGTGGGCGTTTTGGTCTATGCAAAGTGACGTCATATCACCCAAACAATAAAACAGATACAAATATACGACTACTGCAATGCCAGTTCTTATTTTGCCTAACTTGTGATACTCCGCTTTCGAAAATATTACGTTCCATGATCTATCAAAAATGGCTTTCAAAAGTTTTTAAAGTGTACACTCGTCAACTTTTAATTTAACCTGGAAAATGCCGTGCTCGCTGGGAAGTTGGCATGCCTTTTCTTAACTACATCGCCTGTTTCCAAATTTTGGTACCACCACTCCTTCCCTCCTTTATTGTGCAAACAGATAATCAGCCTCTGGCCTAATGACTTCCTTTAAAATTTTAAAAGCTTCAAGGATCTCATAACTTAACCTGTGTTTTTAACTAGAAAAGCTCCATTTCTTGCAGTTTGTCATTGTGTCTCTTTTACTTGTCGTTCTCCGATCCACACAAGTAACTTCTGAACCTGTTCCAAACAGTTCTTCTTTCTTAAGAAGCAGTGGACAATCTAGTGCACTAATCCAAGTGGGAGCTAGATATTTTATTTTGGAGAACGATGATATCTGTTTTCTTACAAGTGATGGCGAACCTTGGCGTAAAACGTTCTCTGCGAGCCTTATTGGCAACCCTCATACACTGCTTCGAGCACTTTCATCACTACTCCGAGGCTGTTATTAATCTGGGTCCGACTAAGTGAGAATGTTCGGGACTTTGGTGGGCAGGTAACTTCTACTCTTGTTTATTAGAACTGCAAATCTGGACGCGAATTACGACTCACAACGTCCAGGACAACGAACACAAGCATTCAGCAAGAGTACTGATATAGTGTATCATAAAACGATAAAAGGCGATGTCGATGGGCAGCAATCAGTTCAAACAAGTGTCAGGAGGGGGACGATGAGAGATTAGCATGTTCGCTCTGACTGCCCTGTGGTTCGACGGTTTGATGCCATTCTAGAACAAAAAGATGAAAACGACTTAATGGTTCCAGCCAAAAGACCTATCTAATCTGGTTTCAATTCCGTTCTAGAATGTCCCATTTGATAGCTCAAATAATTACTTTTTCTCAAATCCCTCACTAAATTCGTTCTGTCTCTCTCTCTCATACTACTTCCATAGCATCAGCGAACGTGAGACACAGTAGTGATGTCATTGTCTCCAACTAATTTTTTGTGCGCGAAAAACAACAAAAATCCTCGAAGTGGCCCTTGCGAAACTCCAGTGGTCACCCTATACTGCTCAAAAGTTTCCTAAAGCGCTCCAATAATAAAGGTCCTGTCTCTAGGGCAAACCTTCACTTCGTGGTGTAAATCCCTGGAAATCTTGTAGGTCCCCAGCTTTCGCATTAGTCATCGGTGAATGACCGAATTGAAATTCTTGTCAAAATCAAGGTTCAGGAAGTGAACCATTTTTACTTCAGCCACCTGAACAGTCAGCTCATAAAAAGTGAGACTCTAAAGCTGGTATTGAGTATTGGGTAGCAATCTATGCTCTGTCAAAGGTATGTCTATATACGTTCCAATCAAATAGTCCAACTAGTTGCAAAGTATGTAAATGTAACTCGCCGATAGGTAGTTATTATTTGGTGTGCGCTGATCACCATTAAGAACAGCTTTTGCTGTTGAAAAATTCCTGTTCCCTAGCAATCTCTCTTGTTTGACCGTAGCTTTGAATAAATTTCATATACTTTTACTAAAAATATCATTCAGGATTTTGCGACTGCCCAGTTAATATCAATAAGAAAGGCTGACCTGTTTGTTCCCAAGTCATGTAACAATTCATCAGCCTCCGCCATTGTTATTTTCAGCTGTAGTACGCTAGGAACAGCTACTGCTCACTGGCGATATGCACTATGTAAGTACGGGCTCAGAGTTTCCGATTGGCTTCGGTCGTCGGCCACCTCAATCTCATTGCTCAGCATAAGTCAGCCCACCTATTTCTACTGTTTAGTGGAACACATTCATAGAAACTCTCGGAGTTGTTCATCAATTTTCTTAGAAATACCAAACCAAAGTTCTTCTTAGCATGCGGCTGGACATTAACTTGACCTGCTGTTTCCAGGTTTTCTTGTTCTCCATTACCCGGTAAACACGCCAGTTTTTATCTGTTTTTAACTCTCCAGCGAATTGTTGAAGTCCCTTCTGTCCAAACTGTTCTTTTTTCTTCCTCCTATTGGCATTAGAGCATCCTGAATGAGGAGAAAATTGCTCACATGTTCAGCACAAGCCATCGCTCAGGAACTCAAAATGGTTCCGCGAGGCTTCTGTGACGACCGCAGGCACATATACACATGCAGAGAAAAAAGATCAGAATAAGTGTTGCATCTAAATTTTTGGAGATTGTATCTAATCACTTTCCCTCAAACATATTCTTCAGTTGATCGGCCGCGTGTTTTACTGGGTCACCCTGTCAAAATAATACTGGATTTTGAGTTCTCACATTTCAGCAATATATATGTGCAATTGTTCACCGCGGTTTACATTCCCAGAGTCACAGTTACGGCAGCAGCGCCTGACGGTATCATAAAGTATTTATATACGCGGGAGGAAACACAAGATTCATTGTTTTCAATGGTTACAGGTCCCGAAGTAAACAGTCGTTTCTACAGGTTTATTTCTAGCTTTTATCAATGACATTAGTGGGGAATGCATGAAAACGAATCAACGTTCTTTTTAACTTAGGCACAAATGTGTGCAAGTTTTGGACACTGTTTGACCTGGCCTATCAAGTGGCCCATCTTCCGAAAGCTACACAAAATGGTCACCACAGTAGCAATTATGATCCATCTTATTTGCATGTGTTCAGACCCTACGGGAGTATCGTGGCCTCAAATGCAATCTACTATAGTTCCTTTGATTGGCACAGTTTAGTCAGGCAGATCTGGATGGTGATCCAAGAATACCTCCATCACTGACAAAAATTTGTCCGATCTACGTGATAGACAACAACTCCGTATATATTTTTTTATGATACGGTTCGCATGGACTGGGGTAGAGACTAATAGGAAAAGGCTGGTTTGACTTCGAAATCCTATCAGATCACATGAAAATCTACTTCTAATAAGGCATTCATAAACATTTACATGAATCGCGGTCGTGAACAGTTTGAACTATCAAATTAATCTGTTAATTTTTAGCTTTAAAAATTATTCTATTTCGCCCACTTGTTGCCTTTTTATCAGTCAATCTGACGTCCCATCATTCAGTCACCCATAAAATCAAATCACACCAGAGTGTGTAAATCTCCACTAGCCGACACGGAGACACTTTGCTTGAGGCGGTTGGAAATTACAGTATTCGTAATGGTTGGACAATATCACTACTGCTAAGATCACGCGAAATGGCTACTTGATCGGCCGCGAACGTCGCTGTAATTCGACGAAAGACTGAAGTACATTTGCCAACAGGTATGAACATTGCAACCGGCGGATGAACTTGGAAGACAGGAGGCAGAGGTTGGACATAATTGAGTTGAAAACAAGTCGAGAAATGACATAAAGAAAAATGGTACCGTAAAATTTCATAGAGCCTGATTTTATGACTCCACAAAGAAGTATTCTTAGGGGAGCTGTAAATTTGTTCCCAGTATTAATAACTTAGCAGTATGATAAAAAAAAGTCGAAAGGAAGTTCAAGCTGATGGGTGAACAATCCGGTTGTTCCGCAAAACAACTGCAAACTGCTTTTTGACTTTAATGTTCTGAAGCACTATGTGAAGGGGACCCTACAGAAACAAGGGGATGGTAGACAGTTTTAGTGGTATGGTAATGAGAAACGAACTCCTTCATCTCAGTTTTTCCGTGGTCAAATGTGATACAAAAAATTACAATTTGGTAATCCTTTGACAAATCGTGCACACTTCCAAGAAATGTTCAACTACAGTTTCTTTGACGTCACAGACCGTGTTTGAGTTTCACTTTAAAATGACCACAGGGGACAGTGCGAAATTTGGAGGCAGCCACGCTCTGTGGTATCGTGCGGGTGAACCCATAGGATTACATTCCCAAAAATAGGACATCAGTCAACTGTGAAGACCACAAATCAGCTGCGTGCGCTCTGAGTTATTAGCATAATGAGCACTAGGTGATGATTGGATAAAAACGAGGTTGGTGAAGAAACAAAAGTAATACACAAGTGATCAACAAACTTTGTGATTTGGAAACAAAAAGAAGCAAAACCATAAAAATCGATGGGTTATTTTGTTGACAAAAGCACTCATGTCGGTCGTCAACTCGGTGAATCTGTAAAAACTTTCACTCACTGCCGAAGACTGTTCAGCTGAGGTAAAACTTAATAGTTAACCGTGAATAGTTCACTGTTACAAAATAACGGTAGTTATGCAACGCACATTTAAACTAAATGAAACAGCTAATAAATACATCTCTTGAAGACCGTGATTTATAGCATGGAGTAATCGTGATTAGTATAAATACTCTGGAACCAGACAATACAAAATAGTTCTTGTCTTTGCAAAGTCGAAAACAGTCCTGAAATTCCCTTGTAAGTTTGTTAACATACAATTCGTAGTTAAAAATAATAAAATCACGTTGTGTGATATCTTCATCTCGAACCAAAATCACCATTTGTTCCGGACTGTCGTGCAACACTTGGACTTGAAACTTGAACAAGTGGCCATAGGACCAAAGTCATTATCAGCAAGCTGTCCAGCGTAACTCTGAAGGATTTAACAAACAACATTTTTGCGTGACCATAAAGTAGTTCGGTCGAGATATACAACTAGAATGCATGCCTTGCAGTATTCTGCAACTGTACAGACGCCAGTGACACACGGAGGCTAGAAGCTATGTCACTGAGAACAAGCTTGTTTAATCTAGGCACTTTGATGGGACTTGATGGATATGTAATGTTGATAACGGAAAAGCTTTCCACTGTCTACACGGAATTCGACGATGACAGAGGCATTGAAACGAACTTTAGTCACAGGAAAACTCCTCCAGGACTGATCCAAGGAGGCAGTCGAGTAAATCTAATGCAGAAAACAGACCGGGATGGAAAGCAGACATGCGTTACCTGTGAAAACTGAAAGTAAATCGAAAGATAACTGTTACAGCGAACCAGAAACTTTAAAAGTGGTTAACTTAATTTTTATACAGTAGCCATAAGGCTAAATCATTTTAATGCTAGCGATGAATTGTGCAGCATTAATTCAGGATCACTTTGCGACTATCACTAGATTGGATTGATTTCGTTAGATTCTTCTGTCTGCAAACTAACATGTCCAATTCAGAAGCATCAAGTTATTTGTACCACAAGATGTGCGTTGAATATCTACCGGTTATCTCATAATTTGCGAGTCCAGACCTAAACGAAATTCGATGGACATACGTCTAAATCTTCCGTAAGTCCATTCCGGGACTTAAAGGGTACACTTGAAATTGCCCGTAGTCATCATCCATTTTCACTTAGTGTGAACATGACTAGAAATAGTTGAGAAACTTCCATCTTGATCATCACATGAACGAGTAAAACTGAATATCCGCCTGGATCGACAAAAAGTATACACTTGAAGAAAGGCTTACCGATGCATCCTAGGTTGTATTCCTGGAGGCTGGATTAGTCACGTAGTTAACAAAAGTCATTCGGTTATTCATTATTCCATTCAAAATTATGCTTCAGTGGACATGTCAAAAGTAGTCATTTGCTAATTGGGAACTTCCGCGTCAACTATAATCCAATACTGATCACTTCAGGAGGATGACTGAACTGACAGTCGAACAGCACCAAAGTGGAAGTTGGACTTTGTCCCGCTTCGTTAAACCGACAACCTGCCTTCGTGAAAACGCGATAAACAGCCAAGAATAGCATTAGTGGGAGTGCCCCTAGTGCTTTTATTAGGATGCCAGAGAAAATTCCCAACTATCGAAATTTGTAATCACCTGGATCATGAACTTTGTGAAGGAGAATGTTCCATTCGTCAGTTATTCAATATCGACTTTCGAATATATATATATATAGATCCCATCAACATCTCCTACAGCAAATGCTAGCTTTCAGATAGATCCAAATGGTTTGGTAACCATTCCAGATGTTTCTGGCATCATTCGGAACTAAAAATAAATAAGGGCCCTATGGGCCTGATACGAGAAACTCATTGCAATCCAAAAGTGTGCAGAAAAATTAGTTTAGTTAACCACAATTGACGGTACTTAAAGTAAACCCGGAAAAATTACGAGGATATTAAAAAAATACATAAAGGAGGTACTTCGGGTCTTTCAACATACAGTAAATAAAACATAATAACAAGCTAAGAATCAATGAAGACGACTGGAAATTACCACTGCAGGGCAAGGTCACCAGACTGGCAAATCCTCAAAATGATTGTATTTGAAATGGTAATCTCTTTCAGCCACCAATCTTAGTCATTTCAAAAGTGAACAAACAAACCATTTTATTCGCCTTCGTTTTCTGTTTCAAAAAAAATTGAATTTTAATGAAACTTTAGTGATTTTTTGAAGCACACAAACATACGCGTAAACTAATTAAAATTTACGCGGGGTATTTTCGAACTTTATTAGGACTCAATCTGTCAGTGTTTGGTTTCTTACCGTTGTTTTTCTTTTAAAGAGAAAGTGAGCAAACTGATGGTCACTATCTTATGCGTCAGGTAGCAACTTCCATATAATCTTCTGTCTTAAATACTTTGGCCGGTTGATTTTACGGTCTGACCCTATCCGCCTCCTAGGAAGTTAAACCTGATTGCAGACGTCTGTGGGAAAAGATTTTAACTAATCTCCCAATGGTTCAAGTCAAATCAAATACTGCTTCCCTGATTAAAGTGAGCGAAACCGACTACCATAAAAACGTTTCATTCGATTCTCTGAAGGGATTATAAAACTACATGACGGCGTCAACGCAGCCAACAGTGAGTGTAGTATGCCTCATTTACCACCGGGAAGCCACAGATGGTAGGAGTTAGATTAGGTATTTTATCGGAACAGATGCAGTTGGCCACGACAAAACAAAACGGAATATTTTGAATAATAGAACATCGTTAAGCAAAATGGACACCAGAAGCGGAGAATGGTCGGGCTTCCCTGACGGACTTAATTTAGAAAAGTTAGCAAAAGAGGTTCTATGTAAATGGCCACATAACCATTAGAAACGCGAATGAGCGAAATGAGCATAAACCGATTTCTTCGGGAATGGGACGCGAAAACTAACCGTTAGAACGCAGTGTCAATCTCAAAGCTTTTTTCCCTTTTTTCAAGACCGGCATGCGTTCCACAAACCGCCGACATTCAAACTTTTGATTGAGGCATTGATTTTCGGATGGCAGATGTAGTTTTGCCTTCCGTGACGCGTTACATTTCAAACATGCCAGTATGCATAAAAATACAGATATGTAGCTCACACTTTTGGTTCTTGTGTTTTTAGAAAACCGCTAATCGTTCTTCTTTTTAAATTCCCTTCTGACACAAGTATTGCAATTATATAACAATGTTTATAGTCAGTGGAAAGCTTTTTCCGACTGTAGTTATTTCAAAACTATTGCTACCTATAATGCTATCGACAAAATGGCCTGATGCAGTTACTGCACCTCTAAAATGAGCAGAACGCGATGTCAGCAAATGCAAATGAACCGATAAAGGAAATCCTCAAGGAACGAATACAAGACTTGATCTCGACTTATCCATCCTCCTACACAATACGGATTTTAAAATGCAAACAGATAAATCGTTGTGCAAAAAGCCTGTATGTCAACGAAATGTTGAACGTGTATATCTTTCTGTTAGCCTTGATCCTGTATTTGTGTAGGTACTCCGATTAGGAATGGAGATGCTACCAGTCACCTGACGCCATCACATTTCTTGCACCCTACTGTTCACGCTTATTTGGTCCATTTAAGTTCAATTAGATTAGACAGTCGGTAGTGCAACAAGCAACAAAAACCAGAAAATATTTTGCTTACACTTTTTTCAACTTTCTTGGATGCATACAGCCATGAAATACAAACAGAAGAGCATACATGTCAGGGATCTCAACATGGTCGTTTGTAAGGTAAGGAGTTTATCGGAACACTTCAGTTTTTGATACAGTTAGAAAAAACAAAATTATCAATACCAACGATTCCGTCTTCCAGCGAAATCAGGATGGAGATTCTGAACTAATGGTTGACAAGTACTCGTAATAACCACAGTCTGCAATTGTAGCACTGATGGATTCACGTTGATTTCGATGTTCTTTTTGGTTGTTATTCAGTTTATTGTTGCGGTTGATGCTGTTCTCGTTGTTCCGCTGTAGTTTTGTTGTTGCGGCTGATGAAGATGGTCATGGCAGTGATACGTTATTTTATATTAGAATGTATTTTTCACGAGCAAAATTTGACGAGAAATTGTCATACTAAAAGTAACGATCCATCGGTATTTCAGAAGTCCCATTTTTGAACAACATGGAGCTACTCTGCTATTTACCGTTTTTGACATAGTGATCGAGTGAGTTGATATACAATACCAAGCAAACCGTGACAAAGTTTGGGACGAAGTGAATTATGTACGTTCCTTTATAAACTGGCACTGTATGAACTATATAACACCTAAGAAGTGGCGTTTCAAAATTTTTACACTTCATTTGTCAGACTGCAATGATTAAGTGATAGATTACATCATCCCTTAAAATTAAAACAATACTCTTGTGTTGATTAGTAATTTTAGGTGGAAATGAAGGTCTATGCTAACCACTGTTTGATTATCTCAACCTGATTTCATCTCCTACAAGTCATGTTTCAACTGTACCGCATGCAAAAGTTTTAATTTGTTTGAAGAAACGAAGCCAGGGTGTACAAAGATGATGAGCGGCAGTAAATTACCGAATTTCGTTCTGGATTCGTCTCTGGTAGTGACCATGTCCGTTTTGTTCCTCGCGTAACTCAATTAGCCCGAGGTGAGAGCCATATGCTATTGTTCGGATGGGTCTGTTTTTGCGACCAACGACAACTAGCTTATTTGACAATCATACTGAGTGAAATCGAAAGATCAACCAGAGCGGACGCCTTATTCACAATGGAATCGTCATTTTACAGATTCGCAAATGAATGCGAAACACTAATCACGCATTCGGAGTTCACTTAGTATACAGACTAAGTGTCGCAGACTGTTCTCCACAGCTATTTTAACACGATGGACGGAAATCGTAGTGGTCTTGTTTAGGAGATTGACACTTAAGGTCCGAATACAGAGTCAAATATGGTTTATAGAAAGAAACCGGCAATTAGCGCACTGTTTTGCAAACAAATAGTTTATAACTGATTTATGAACTTGATCAAACAGCTGACGAACAGCCATGGGCAAAGCACTGAATGAAAAAAACGCCATAAATCCATGCCCTCGTTCAGTACTCGAGATCAGGCTTGTGAACGTGTGCTCTGCGGGATGAGGTCAAATCATCAGTCCTAGGAATTTGATTCCACTGAATGAACAAGGCAACCATTTGGTTGTGGGCACAATGAAACGCAATTGGAGGTTGGTACAGATACGTGTAACAAATTGGCATGCCGCGCACAACATTAACAGCGACCGAGAGACATAAACCAGTTCCGTATAAATTGCAGAAATCTGTTTTTATCTGTTTTTTTAAAGCCACGCATTTCATCAAAGTTTAACATGGGAAGGCCCACGTTCACTGAATATCTCGAAGCAATCAAACAGAAACTATATGTATATGTCCCCTTTTTATTCATGACCACTAGAGGGGTGAATTTCCAAACTTTTCTTTCTTGAGTTTGTTCTCACCGACATAGTGAAACTAGGTAGTATTAATGCCAGATCATAGCACGCGAACATCGAGGTTGAGGCGACCTAAGTGAACTGAACTAAACCGAACGTTTCTCTCCTCAGACTGAAAGAAGTCGAAACTTTGGTATTGCCTTTACCTACTTATCCATAGATTGAGAACGAACTTCTCTCTTGTCAGTTAATTATCCCGGCACCAAGCAGAGGCAATTTAGTTTCTGGACGAGTATGTTATTGGTCCGGAGAGGTATAACCTTATTTATTAAAATGCAGTCACAGTGAATATCATTTGTCAGGTACTAACTGTATTCATATTCCTGATGGATCATAATATCTCGAAAATCATAGCATGTGAACGTAAATTTCATGCGTTTCGGTCCTACTACCACATGTCACCTTCTTTGGCAAGTACCCTCTTGACAGTAGTGCATCATTCACAGCAGAATAAAAAAGATTAAACGTGCCCCGGCAAACCAGTCGCAGAAAAGAATATTCCGAAAAAAAATTGTGATTCCTGACTGGTTTAAATTATCTAATAGATGAAAATAAGTACAAATAAACTGAAATGATGACATCATTTTCACTGACAACGGAAACACTTAACTGTAGACTGCCATCTTGCTCATAGTTGCACATCGAAATGCTGAATGTCCAACAATTAAACTGTCATTTTTCAATCAACAGCACACTGTGCTTCTTACTTGCGTCAAAAGATGGCTAAACCCATGTCCTCAATGGGTTGCAGGCCAGCATTCTGATGGTCACAGAAGAATGTAAATGAAAGCAAAAATCATTTGCTGCACTCTGATGGGAGTAATATTCAACAAAAGAGATGTTACGAACTCAAATAAGTAGCAGTAATGGAAAATTTACCTGAAGAAAATGAAAAGATTACAACCTGACTGCTCTCATTTTGACCAGCGTGAGTGATAAAACCTTAGTTCTGCATCATATTTACTGTGGATGCTGAAACACAAGCAAATTTCAGCTCCACTATTGTTTGACTTTTTGAACCTACAGTTCATCTCCGGGATTATCTCCTTAGCTCGCATTTCCTAAACTCAAATGCACATTGATTCCGAAATCTGTTATTCCGACAACCTGCTATCACCATGACGAGGGCCGGTCGGTGTTTTAAAGATGGGTGAAAATTGGATCACCAATATAATTTCAAATAATTTAAACCAAATGTGAAAAACGAGGCGATTGGTTTACTAATAAATTGGTGGGCGATCTTATTATGACAGAATTTTTTCGAATGCGTACTTTCATTGACGAAATCGACAGAATGAGGGCGTCCATTTTAAGGCTGATCACTCCGGCTATAGTTCGACACACATGCACTCACATACAAACACACTCGCAGCCGTACACAGAAGTAGCCAGATGCGGACACACCAAAATACATCTCTACCCAAAGTATGTACGTGACCGAGTTCATCAAGTATCAGCAAAATTTCAATAGCTCATATGGCAACCGATCACCCAGAAGACCAGTTTGCATGCATTCAATGCAATAGTGTCCTCAAAAGGTATTTGTATCGTAAGTATCAATAGTGTGTGATTCACAAAGCTTATTAGATGGGCTATGAAAAAATACATTGAAGTAAAGAAAGTGAGCTCATTTATTAGTCCTTTTTTTCTGGTCATAGGGTCCAAGTTTGTTCGTTGGTGGGCGTAAATACAATAAACAACGACCCAGTTTTCGTCCGAGTACACAAGTTGGTGTTTGCCTCGGTCTTCAAGTAACTGTTAAAATTCTTGCACGACAAAAGGTACGTGGGACTATTCATGCAGCATGACAGAGAGAGGTAGAGTAACTCGCTTTGTTAAACAATGCTCAAGACAAAAGATTCGAGACGGATAGAGTTCACCAGTTAATAAAGAGAAACCATCGAAAGTTGGGTTTTTCCAACAGTTTCAAAAGGATCTGTGAATAATTCACTGAGGGACTTGTTGCCAACCGAAGATTGATAAATACGAGTATGGATTTGCGATGCAGAAACTCAAAACTTAGGCCACACGGTGCTGACCCATTTATCTTTGTCAGCTAAAATCCAAAGACCACCTAGCTTCCTATCAGGTGTAATTCTGAAACCTGCATTCGACCTTGTTTTAAATCAAACACGGTCAGCAAAATCAGGTAAATTTCAGACTGTATGGGTGAAGTGAGTGTAATGTTTCTAGTTTCCAAATTGAAACTTTTTTTAACCCAACTGAAATCGGAAGTCGATTTTATTCAAGTAACTCGGAATTGGCTACATCCGATCGAGAAATGAGTGAACATACCAATTGATGAAAGATAAGTTAGCTCGAAACACTCAACCGAGAAAACAAAGTGGATAGTTGATGGTCTGATGGAGTGAAAATGCATCCAGTGGTCATGTAACTGACTGAGCTACATATCCTCTTCTTACTACATGCCTCACTCATGACTGCAGCAGCAGGGGAAAGCCTCATAGCCACTAGGCCCACTACACGAGAGGAGGGAGGGGGATAGAAACCATAATCCTGAAACCTACAGTTGCATAAAATCGTATATCTCTGTCTTTCATATTCTACTCAATTACTGAAACAACAGATTACATCATCTTCTCGAACGGGGATGCCAAGTGGGGAAATTGAGCGGCGGTGGGAGGATTCGAACTGGTAACCTTCACGTCCTGCCGCCACGACCTTATCCGCTTGGCCTTGGGGTAAGGTACGGTGGCGAGCCGAACGGGAGAAGGTCCCAGTCTATCACCGGCGGATCTGAAACTCGAGCCTTTGCTCCCTTTGGTGGCAGACGCTTAATCCATTTGAGCACCACCGATGGAAATGGTTGATACCTCAATTGTTGAAAAACCGAATTGGGTAAGCAAATATATAATCAGAATAAGGCATTTGCTAAAATTCGCCGCGGAAAAATCAGAGCCTAATTACAAACCAACACATATGAATTGTGATCGTTTTGATCGCATTTAGAACTGGTCACATGATGCTTTCATGACAAAGACGATGCCCTTCCACGCATAATCTGTCTAGTAGAACGCTATAGTCAAGATGATATGAAGGATCACCATGTGGTGAAACCGCGTAAACGGTGCTATACCAAATTTGTTCCTTCAGGGTGTATGACTAAACAGAAATCCATCGAGTGGAGTCCCGTTTTGGATTAGGTGGTGGGGAAATAACAAATGCAGAGCGACTTTTGAAAAGGATGTTCTGATGATACCATGGAATGGATGGCGAGAAATCGTGGGACCTGTTTCTTCAACATCTTGATCGCAGTTTATTGCTGACGAATAAGCTACGCTGGATTGTAATTTTGAGACGACATTACAACAGTTGACAATATATATGGACGATTTACTAAGGTTAGAAGGTCCTCTTTAGACTTTGATAGACCCCATATTTCCCAAGGATTTCATACCGGCACAACCAACAGGAGGACGAGAAAGAGTGGAGACGATGGGTGAATAGTTTCTAATATTTTAACAGTTCAGCAAGGAAATCATAAACTTCGAACATACGGCATTCCAATTTCTTTTCTGCAAATGTTTTGCAAACTGATCTACTCTTGGTTTCCCCAACAAAAGTAGAATCTACGCATCTGATCTGCTTCCGATAGTGAGGTCCACTTCTCCACAGTCCCCCAAGTGGAAAGGAGGAAGCATAGTCAACTGGTACTGCGGCATCCGCTGTCAGGCCAAAAATCAATTGACAGCGGATTGTCTTTTCGATCGCCTGCCTAAATTCCGTAAACCACCCGATCGACGATGAACTTTCGGAATAGTAGGCGGTGCATCGTATTTCATCATACAATCTGCTTATATATTGGACATACAGAGTACGGGATGACACGTTGCGAAACCTATTTTCAAACAGAAAAGGGTAGAGACGTCGACTCTGGCTTCGACTCATCAATCGACAATCGGTTTTATCTCCCCTGCCCCATAGCGTTAAAAAAGGACCAACCTGAGCAGACATAAAGTTCGGTCAAACAAATCGCACGGTGATTTTCTCTAGTCAACACCAAATGTTCGATCATTCAATCGGTCTTATCGCTTGCCTTATTATGCGTTATTTTCAATCAGTTTATCGACCGGCAAAACCTGGGCGACGTCGCCGCAGCTGTGCCGACTTTCGACCAGGTTAGTGAGTATGCCAATTCAAAATTGAGTGCCCTACAGAACCCCTATCTGGCAGGCGAATAGTGATACCAGAAACTTGACTAACAGGCAGGCGATTACTAAAATAGATCTGACCAAGAAGTACAAGGGCAAATAAGTTGCGGTTGTCACACTGCGCTCTTGGCAAATGTACTCTCTTGCCAACCGCCAGCAGTAAACATCCCAGTGGAAGTAATGTGACTGAAAAACAAATGTGCAGGCTCGGCGTCCTCAACAAAATGAATGATGATCGTTTGACTGGATAAATTAGTTTTCATACTGGGCATTATTAATGCAAAATTCTGAGTTTTCTAGGAGTAGAAGCTTTTGGATGCTCTATCTTTCATTCCCAGTCACATGTAAAATTCAGAATCCACGTTCAATTATCGAATAGTTTGTATATCCACGGCAGTTTTGCACCTGGATTAATCAGAAACGCCGTAGTTTACATGAAAAACTGCTCCTTTGTCTTTACCAGTCATATACTCAGACAAACACATTTTATCAGCTAAAGACTAGTTATTATCTGCCAGAGAATTACAACACTGGGTGCAATATTCATTCATTCTGCCAATTGACAGAATGTGAACGTTATCCTACCACGGTTTTCAATAGCGTACAATACGCGCTAAACTCTGGCACACGTCCAAATAGTAACGAATTTCTACTCCCATTTTCTATACCTATTTTAATGTTGTAAATGCAACAGCTCCCCAAATGATTCGAATTAACGATCGTTAAACTACTTCACAATAAAATGTTCATTCATTTTCTTAGTAAGATTTTCAAATTCTTGGCTTCGAAACACGTTCCACAATAGTAGGATGATGCACCAAGCTTTCTTCGTAATGTAGTTATCCTATCAAATTGATATGGATATGTTTTAACTAATAGAATGGAAAAGCAGTCGCACTTAGTGTCACCGCTCCTCGACAAGCTACGTTTGTTATTCTCCGCACTATTACAGAATCATGACGGAATTGTTTGGAAATATCATTCGACTGGCCTATTGGGATCTCGCTTCCATAGATTCGAAACATGATCCATTCCACATGGGCACAGTTTTTGCATACGTACAATGAATGCATTGTATTGCAACTCCAAACACCTGTGTTTCGGCGAGGGCTTATAAAAGAGAGACGTTTTCGCTCCGTTCCGAATAAATCTTGAAATAAATCCAAATAGTTGTGGACAACTCCGAATTAAGATGAATTATAGTGTAATAGCTGTTTTTGTGAATGATACAGTGTCGGTAGCACAGCGTTATTATTAACATTATATCATTCACAATTAAAACCAATACATGGCGCATTGATTTTTTGATACACTCTTTACGTCATTTGGTCATGATAGTAACTGTTTTCATTGCAATCGAAAATGGATTTCCTTTCAATGGGGTACAAAATCCTGGCTGATAAAAGCGAAATTCTCAAAACCCTATGACAGAAATCTAATGAAATGTACGTATAATACGTAATTAAATAGGTCTGTCATATTTTTGTGACGAATGCACCAGAACGTTAAGATTGACCACCACCTCCAGTAGATCATGCCAGTTAGCACCCAGCAATCTGAAACAGCCTTTAGCTCCCTCAGGTAGTCAGTACAGTTCTTCTAGTACACTGCCTCTTTTTTACTGTTCATTATCACTCCAAACCTCAGATATTCTTTTAATGACATTCTCCGACAAAAATCAGGGTTCAGTATGATTGCGTGAATGGGATGAATTAAGGTGGAATTACGCCAAATCACAAATTCATTTTGGGAATAACAACGACGACCGCAACGCCAAACGTGCACTGAAATTAGTTTAACACTTTTGTCCTGTGTAGTATTCATGTGTCATTTGGAAAGTCTTTGATTTGTTTACTCTAAAACGCAATATCGTGAAATAATTTTCCTGCGCTTTGTTGTTTGTTTTTCTTTCATTCCGAGGCGTACTTTTCAGTAGCCCGTTGTCCAGTCGATTATATTAGTAAACTTTGGGAGTGCTGGTTGAGTGATTAAATTCATAAATAAAACTTTTTCTGGCTTAGATAAATTGGAAGCACTCGCTAGATGTTGACCATATGCAAAGGAAAATGGTCTGGTAAGAACACGAAAAATTTGACAACAAATAGGCTAAATCACGTGGTATTCATTTCGCGATATCCTTGGCTGATTACCTCGCCACTCTGAATCAGTCGATCGATCCAAGCAGTTGGAGATCCATTTTGCAGTATTATTGCTGAGCCGGTCACTGAGGCCGTGTGGAAACGCGTTGCAAGTGGCAAGTGACACGCCTGAAACACGAGTGCCGCAGAATGAACATGTTCTTTAATCGCTAGTGCCCCTTAGACAAGGATGGACTGTGACTCTCAAACAAAGAGTGACAGGGTGGCAAGATCTCATCGGATCAGATGCAGTAATGAGTCGGGCGACAGCGCATTTTCGTGACCGGTAGATCTGGGATTCGAACCTCTGACCACCTTCGCGACAGACGCTTAATGCATCTGTCCACTGCTGGGTCAGTTAGCTAGCTAGTTATAAAATGTCCCTGGAAAATTCAGCTGTAAAGTAATTCGAATTTGTTAGAGCTTGGGTTAAATAAGGAACGGTTTCGTTTCTATGAGTAGTTATGCGGCAGAATGCAGAACATCGACGCGTAAGAATGGTATCTGAAAATATCGTCATGTGGATAAATGAGAAGGTCCGAAATAACTTCACTTGCAGTTTGATCACAACAGATGTGCAACAATTTTATTCATAGATCTTTTAATGATAAAAGGCAAACGCAGAAAAAGAATTGCAGACGAGAAAGAGTAAACAAGGACAGGTAACCCAAATTCGGTTTAACCGTGGAATGCCGCGGCTCGTTTATGCAGAACGGCAGTCGTGTGAGTTTTCATAAACCGCAATTGGACCACCTTTTAAATGCAACTGACGAGGCTAGATTATCCGGGACTACATTCAGAATTAAAAGTTCGATTTACTTTGACGAAGTTGTCAAAGTCATAACGGTTCCAGGAAATTGTTTCCGCAAAAACACAAATACAGGGTAAAGTGAAAGATGTATCTGGGACGGATGTAAGGAGAATTAAAGTCCAAGTGACTGTGAAACGTTTCCCAACCTAAAAATCAATGTTAGAGAATGAAGTCCATTTCGCACTACTATTTTCAACCGCTTGAGTAACACAATTTGTAAACTGTACAATATTCATATATAAACTGCAGTGAACAGGCAAAGAGGTTAAATTCAGTACAATAGACAATTGACGTGATCCCCATGGCAAACCCAAGGTCTGTGTTAATAACTTTTGTCTACAAAAAGCAAACTGAAGGGGGTCATCGGGCACACTGACAGAAGTTAGAGGACTCGGGATGGCGCGTTCTATTGGGTTATGATGTGATCTCAACGTCCAGTTTCTCTTCAACAGTAAGCTTTACCGACAGACGGATGGAGTCGCAATGGGATCGCCCCCGAGACCAATACTCGCTGATATATTCGTCACTGAGGCGAAAAATGGTGCATTCCTGGAGAATCACGCGCTCAATGTCGATAGGTAGACGATGTTTTCGTATTAGTAGACCTTAACGTGCGCATAGGAACACTGGTGGATAGGTTAAACTAGGTCCACAATGCGCCTAGTTTTACATCGGAAGAGGAATGAAAAAAATCATTTTCTGAATGTGAAGTTTGCGAAGACAACGAACGAGAAGCTTACACGCCGCGTGTATCGATTGCTACCAATGACAACAGACCAGCTTACTCCCTGTGTCAGCTTTGCTGCCCTTGAGCGCAAACAAAACCGAGTGCGGTCGTTAGCATCTGAAGTGCGAAATATTTGATCCAAAGGAATACTGGAGGAGGAATTAGACTAGATTAGAGAGATTATTAAACGATGAGTATCCTTAAAATATGTATGAATTATTCAAAAAGACGTTAATATTGAGGGCTAAAAGGAAAGAACTACGCATGCGATTTCCTTTTAAAGGAGACGATAAGCCTAAGCTACTAGTTCGACGCCTAAGCAACACAACTGCACGCACCTTTCCCGACGCCGCACTGCACGCATGTTTCACCAGTCGCTCGGTGCTCTCTTCGAATCTGAAAGACAAACAGCCCGACCCTTCCTTATTCATGTTAACCTATTGATTCGTTTGCTCATGTTCGGGAAGTTATGAAGGTAAAATGACACGGCAGCCCTCGAAAGGAATTAGGGATCACAAGCCGACCTGGCTGAAGACAAGAACGAAAAGATCTATAGTGCGGTCGCAGAGCACCTCTCAGACATATTATACCAGGTAAATGACAAAGCCTTCGCAGTGATCTACAAGGTGCCGGGGAATTTGTCGAAAGCCATCCGTCAGCATTATTTGGCAACAGCAGAATCAGTAGCAATAAAGCGGTGAAACCATCGTTGTGTTCACAAAAGCGGTTTGTCTAATCACTCTAGCCACTTTGGTCATGATCCGAAAATACCAGTCATAGCCCAAATCCTCTTGACCGTGACATTTCACGTGTGACAAGAAGCGGCTAATCCGTCTCGTATACTTTGTTCACTTAACTTCTCCCAATTACGAACTATGAACAACCCTCCTCCACCTTTATCTTCCAAAGCCCATTCCACACATCATTTTTATTAACCAATCTTATCTTGAGAGTGTAGCATTATTCACAACAATATGTACCCCACCACATATATGTAACTGTATCAGCCAGAGGATGAAGTTAGCGAAAACGTGTTTTTTCGGCATTGTGTTCCTTTTTATTAGAATGCAATGGGATTATTCAGTGATAATGGTCGTCCCTGAAGGCCAATCTGATGTATACGGTTTCAGTCCTTGCTCTATAGATTGGGTCACCCTCAGAATTCTGTCGCTTACAGATGTCAATAAATTTTGCTGCGTAGCCACTACGAATGAGTGAAGCACGAAGAATGCTTTCTTTCGGGAAAGAATCGCGCGTGTAAATAATCCTGCTGCAATCATAATCTTTATTAAACCGTGTCTGTATGCAATCGGTGTAAAACTTGGGAAACGTAGGAAGTGGCTACTCCATCTGATACTTCTGCAGATGGAGCGTTCTATGGTCCTGTTCGGTCGCATCATGAGTGTGATGTCTGAAAATTAAAACAGCCTTGGAATCTTCTTCATAGGAAAGGCAAACATTGAGCTCACCAGAATTAAATAGTGTAAAAGGATTGACAAATTCGTAGAGTCAGCAAAAATCAAAATATCATCCACAAATCCCTTCTAAAAATCTAATATGGGAATACAATCATTCAATTCCGTTGCCCTCATGGATGAAAAACCCATCGGCTAGTGCTGAGACGGACGGATTGCCCATTGACAAACTCTCTAAGTGTATATATGCAGTGCCATCGAAATCAAACGGAACATTAAGGGTAAATTACATATTATGTTGCCGTAAATATCCAACGCAATGAGCACAGAAATATCAAAAAAGAGATGAAGTTGCCGAAACAATAAACCATCTCACGGGAAAAATCCATATGGATGGAAAATACCTTAGTCGAAATCAAGGGAAAATCTTTAATTTTCTTCATTGGTAATAAACCATACCGAATTTGGCGAAGTTGCCCAATTCTCGTGTCGAAGCTTCTGAGAGCGAGTTAAATGAATGCTTCTAAACAGCAGAAATTTAGCGTTCTATAGGAATTCAATTTGGTTTGCCGCGTTAAACGAGAACTTCTCACGACCACTTATCAACAACACTGAAATAAAAACCGAAAGAAAACCGCAAGGAATAAAACGGCATTCGCGCATCATACCGATGCGTGGGACGGCATAAATACACAAAGTAACTTCGATTTCATTCAGCCGACCTGAATTCGATGCTCTTTCTCTTCGTCTGAACTTCAAAATTCCACCGAACAAACAATATACAAACTCGGAAATCCGTACGGTCAGTTGAAAAGTCTCGTACCGATTTCACCTGACAACGGAACATGGTTACGAGCAAAACTAGTGGCTATCTGGCACTCATAGTTGGCTGCGGCTGTGCGACAGTGGTGTTGTCAGACTACAGAATACTATCTGGCAAATCACTGAGATGAAATTTCTCAAACCTGACAAAGACCCTGGCGTGATTGTAATGACCAGAGATGCTTACAAATTGAAAATGAATGAACAATAAAATGCTCAATCTTCCTTAAGGTAGACGTCTCAAACCAATGGAAAATGAAACAACTTGCACCAGATGGTCACAAAATACCCATAGACCTGGTGCCCCATTAAGACCAATACCATGCATACGAAACTCCCCGTGTCACAAACTGGCCCGCTGGTTATTGGGCATTTTGGATTTCATTCGCAAAGTCCTAATGCTTCATTGTGTAAAAAATTTTTTTAAACTTGTAAATATACTAGAAAGTATCAGGGCCGACTGAAGTAAGGAGTGCATCGAAAACTCGATGCACCATGCATCGGATTTTTATAGTGAGTAATATAATATTAGTAACAGCTTTGTTGGTAGATGCAATTATTAAAATTAACAGAAAGTTTGTCAGTAATTTCGATTCAGCGCTTCCCTGATTACACTACGAAGGGTGGACTGTAAAATTAGCAGTGATTTGTTATGACAAATTTGCTTATCGAAATAGAATTGCAGTCATTGTTTGCGATCAAACTGTATTTCGACTGTTGAACACGGTCGATTAATCTGTAGGTTCCACTGATGCGATTCTCCCCGTGTACGCAGACCGCGGGGTTCTTGCAGATTAGCCTGCTTGTTACATTGTAAGTTTGTTTGTCTGCTTGCTGAAACATTATTTAGATTGAGGCAGTACATCAAAGCTTTGCTCAAAGTCCGTTCGATGCTATGGCTTAAATGAGAATATCCATAAAGACTTATCTTAATCGCGGCCTTTGAATCATGTCAACTGTCGGCTAGTTTTGTTGAAACACTGTAACTCATTTCATAAAATTTCTTGGCTATTCCCTCACATAGTTTTCTGGATTGTGAATTCTGCCCCATTGACATCATTTTCAGGATGAGTCGATTATAAGACTCAGCGGTGTCTTGTTAGTCAATTTGGGTTTTTTTCAGATTTGCAGTAGCTGACCGCTTATTAAAAACAAGCAATGACAGAATTAAGGCCAATCTCAGCCTCAAGATCTGGGAATGGTGCTTTTCACGTGTACCGAACTTCACGCACAAAGCATACGTGTGTAGAGGCCAGCGATATCCGCTCGAAATTCTTCTGCATGTGAGCAAGTTATTCATTGCACTCGTTAACTAGCAGATAAGAAGTCAACAGAGACGAAGAAATGCAGTTCAGAACTGGACAACAGTGGCTAGAAATTTTCAGCTCAACTATATCGGATTTGGTCGATGTAAGTTTGAATGATCTGAGTCTGATTTTGTACGGGCCCATGACGACCCCAGATGAGTCGAATCGGTCCATTACACCAGAATTTCTTGTCCAACTGGTTTTGAATGTTAAAATAGTCAACGATGTTCCCATTGTCTGGTTAGGACACGTTTTGCAGCAACCGAAACAACTGTTGCAAAAATTGATTCCCGGCCATTGCTCAATTCCAAATGTGCTTACAAATTGTTCTGAGAGATGTATTTCATTGGCAAGTGAAGTGAACACGTGCAGAGATAAGTATGTGCAGGACAAACGTGCCGCCAGATCAGAGTTATGGAGCAAAATCGTCTGAAGCGTGCTGCGACGTTAGAAGATACAGTAACACTAAGAGATTGACGATATAAGCAAATGTGTGTGTGAGGGCGACGCGGTCAACCAACACGGATCAGCAAAACCAATGAGACCGGAAAACCCGGACGTTGAGATTGACGATATTCCCAATCGGTAACCGCAAACACGAAATAATTCGTTTTCGGGTCAGTAGAAAAGTGAATATTTTTATGGCAGTTGATGCATGAGTGCAGTAGAAAGGATTAACTCTATGGCCACTAGGGCCCACTACAAAAGAGAGAGATGAATGGCGAACTCGACCTGAAACTTACAGTGACATAGAATCACATGTGATCTCCCTGGGCCCGATGCGGCAATGACCAAGGCGATAGCGAATTGTCGTCTACCGCCTGCTACGTTCGGACTTTCTCAACAAGTACTGCATAACAACAGTCCTCCGGACGAATATCCACTCCGAACTCATTACCATAGTAGAAATATTGAACGGAGCCAGTCCTCGATGACACTATGTCGCGAAAACAATAGACCATTTGAGAAATAAACGCCACTGGTAAATTGCCCTATTTTATTCGAAAAATGATACTAAATTTATGTCAACATAATAAATAAACCATGATCTGAAGTCCTCGTTTCTAAATGACTGATCATTTCAGGTTCGGATTAAATCCTGTCAATAGGTGACCGGTTTATTAAGTCCATCAGTCTATCCGAGACAACCGGGTCACAAAAGGAAAAGTTTTGACAAAGGACCTGGAAAAATTAACTATATTCTGGAAAATAGCCCCATTTTCCTTCAGTTTTGTCGAGTTCAGTCAACAAACGCTCTTTCACACCGGGATAAAAATGAAATTTCATCATCAATGCGATTAGAAACGAAATTCAAAGATGAAATGAGACAGAGTTTAAGAAAAGAGGATAAGAAAGCAAGGAAGACAGTTCGCATGTAAAAATGTGCGAATCTGATTACCGATAAGCAAGAAAATTAGGTCAAAATGTAGATACTTCATTTCAGTTTACTGGTAGGAGAAAAACAAAGAATAGACCTCAAGACGTGGGAAATTTGCACATACGGAATTTTGGACAAAAGCAACAGAAGGAACAGAGGAACGCGAGTGGTAGGTGGATACCAGTACATCTGTCCGAAGGGTGCAGTTATCGCACAGGCCGGTTGTTTTCAGGAAAGGGTGAGAGAAGAATCGCCGTTCAAAAAACCACTCAACGTATAAGGTGGTAGGACCAAAATACTCCTCGACTGAAAATATAAGGAAAACTGTTGGAAAACAAAAACTCGGTGAGAATACAATATTTTGCAAACCGAAAAAAAAAGGAACACAAAATTTTGTTGACTAAGGATAAAATGCAATCCCACAGATTTCAATGATTCCTGAATCCAACTGGTTTGGCAGAGCGAAAGTACAGCTGCAAGGATGAGGTTAGATTTGAGTGTACAGCATCAGGAGTGTGCATCGAAGCTCTTCGTCCAAGAGTCCACAGAAGAATCACAACTGTGATTCGTTGAT
>LUCM01011431.1:0-69811 GCA_008360955.1 Fasciolopsis buskii
ATGCGTACGCGGTGCTCTCTTGTCCAAACATCCACATACTTGTACACTCTGAATTGGTATGTCTCACGAGAATGGAATTTGTGGTGTCATGAGTGGGCATGGAAGCTGTTGGTCGAAGAGTCCTCGGAAGAAGAACAACGAGAACTGTGATTCGTTGATATTTGTTTGTCAGTTTGGCTGAGCCAACCTCTTTAACTTGGGCAAAATTCCCCAGATTTTGCCAATATTCATGTTGTTTTTTTGTGTCTACTTTAGATTTCCTGGTTGTTTGACTGTGTGCCTTGAAACATATATATAATTTTTTTATGCGATCTTTGTTTATTTTTTTTTCTCGTTTTGTCGGTTTTTCCAAATGGTCATCTGCAAGAAATCGGTTTGAATCTGGATTACTGATGGTTCCTTTTGTTTTCCTTTAAATATCGATTCCAGTGTATGCCTGTTAAGATTCAGATGTTACCTTGCAATCGGAAATCAAATACATCGACAATGTCATCTCCGAAACACATCATCTTTGTTTGTGCTCTCGAATTTCCTGCAATTGCTATCACTACGAAATTTCTGTTGCTTCTGAACCATTGACGTCTGCTTATTCTTTCCTCAATAAATGACTATTTTGATTTCCGTTTTCCGCAGTTCTATCCAACCTTGAGTAAAGCATAAAAAGCAAATTAAAGGGGAAAATTCCCGCATATAGACACTGTTGGCAGCGACTTTGTTTGATTTGTCCGGTGTTGTCGGCCACGTGAAATGTTTTCCTGTTAGTCCTAGCTAACGACGCCCACCGATGAAGAGTACTGAAACTCCAATTTACAAGAAGGATTGTCTCGACCTCTCTGTCAGCATTATTTAATTTTCTGGCGTGAATGATTGTAGTGGCCAGTTGTAAAATGTGGACCGAAACAGTTGTTGAATTCTCACTATAATATTCTTGCGATTTCTGTTGTCTGGGGTGCCACTAATTTCTCGATTATTGTTCATGCTAAATGCAGAAATACGCAAGTAAACGTCTAACTTCGTGTCTCTTGGGCAGTAGGCCAATCTAATCTGTTGCTTCATATTAAGAGGTGCATCACCTGACAGTTTCAACAATTACGTTCGTTCTCAGAGAACCTTACGATTGCGAGATACTAATTCCATGAAGTATTTACATCAGTGTCAGGTAAACTCGCCACTTTCAGGCAAAATCCCATATTCACTCAACTTGTTCTTGTTCCTCTAGGCGTCCGCCAGTGATGCTTCATTGGGCTTATTTCAGAACTTCGGTACGACTTGAGACAACACTAGAGGGACTGGAGCTTTTGTAGCTCAGGATTCTTTTCAATTTATTTTGCATAGTAGGATTGAAAAATCGCTGAAAATAAGCCAAAAACTAGCTATAGAATACTTGCAGCATCTCTGCAGAAGTCGCATTTTCTTTTTCCTGATTTCTAGCCTCCTGTAACTCGTGACAGCTTCCGTGAAGGACGTTCTACTCATTGCCTTCTGTTTGTGATGTTTTGACCAATGTGCTAAAGCGTAATGCCAGGCGCTCTCCATCAGGTTGAGTGATCTTTAGTCGTTTTTCTAGAGAAAATGGTTTAAACCTAATTCCGGACCAATCAGTATGTAACGGGAAGGTTCAATGGGAACCCAGGATGTCTGTAAAAGACATGAACGAACTACGTGGTCCGTCACAATCCCTATGGGTTTGCGAAACGCTCAAATCATTTTACTTTGTACATGTTAGTGGTAGGAGATTGAATGTTTTCATGAAATAATTCACCATGTGATATCATTGCTCAACTCGCCATAAGGAAACCATGGAAGCACTGTACAGCTGTTCCATCCTTGTTAAGAATTCACTACGCCCAAACTGAGACGCGAACCTGGGACGAACGATTTTTAGTCGAATGCGCTAGCCATTGCGCTACCGGGAAGGTTGTTAATCGTTTGTGGAACTTCACCACATGATGTTGGACCTATCTGTCACTGATTTGCACGGCCACGGGCCGCTGGTGCACAGCAATCGATCCCTATTGAGAGATGGCTTCTCTGCAGGTAGTCTAACTACTGGGATTGATATCACATGGATGGATTATTTCCTGAAAACATAATCTCCTACTGTTAATACCTAAAAAGTCATTTGTGGAAAGAACTTCCTAAGAGGACTCCTGTCACCGTTCGAGAACGTCTCGCCTGCATCAAGACTTCTCCTTCCGGCTGGACTAAAATATGGACCATCTTGTCGCTGGATCTGTGTCAACGATACCATGAACTACATGAAACTCGTCTCTGTGGTGATGGAACTGTCCCGGAATTCAACGGTCGCTTGTCTTCTGGGCAAGTAATAATCAGTCTTTCAGGACAATGCTCCATGTCATATTTGACGGGGATTAGTAAATATATTGACCCAAGAGTATTGGATTCCATGCTATTTTCTCTGATTGGTGGAGAGTCTTCGAAGCTTCAGTGTCCAGTTTATTCGGCTGCCCCCCCAACAGTCCAGATTTGAACGTTATTGAGAACTTATTTTCAGTTCAGAAAAAGGAAGTCAACAAGCTACTTTCTCACTGGTCACTAAAGTAAGATTGTGATGTCATAGAACACAGTCTTGCAAGAATGGCGCTGGCCAAGCAGGTTTTAACTCGATGCTCACCTTCGACAGTGACCAAAATAGTTGGCATTTATCTGAAATTGTTTTGAATAGTATTCCTTCTTTTGTCTGTACAGTGCTTCCATGGTTTCTAAATGGTGAGTTGAGAGACGATATCACGTGATGAACTATTTCATGAAATTCATCTCATAGTGTCTTCTGATCTACTTGTTCACGGTCAATATGAGTTCTAAATCTCCCAGGTTCAAACATGTTTCACTTTGGAAACGTGGCGAGATATTTACCCGTTGCTGAACTTAGCAACTAATAAATTAGGTGTCTCCCACATGCAACCTCCTAATTACTTCGCGGCCACTTTTAGGTTGTTTCTCTGTGTTCTATTTGGTGACAGCAAGGCGAAATTCGTCGTGTTAATCATCGGCCTATGATCTTCAGTGCTTCCTGTGGAATGGATCGAGGTGTTTCGCAAATACCAGTGGTTTCATAATTATTTCATGCACTTTAAACGCGGAGATAATTTATCTTTGTTCGGTTCAGATTCAAAGTTGTCCTCTGTATTCACACACGACACGTCTCATATCCTTACCTTTAATTCGCTGATTCCCCACTAATGTAATTATCATCTTCCCAACTCACTGACCAGTTATCAGAAGACAGCTCCAGGATAATTTTTGTGGTTAGTTAGCACCAAATAATGACAGTTGGTTGTTTTAAATACTATGTACATAAAATCTACGTGTATGAATCCAAGCATGTGTGTTTACTCTTGTCCACTATTTGAAAAGCGTTCACAAAGAAGCGTGGCTTCCATTTGAAGAATGGGATTCGGAATTGAAGAGATTATTTGTACGACTTAATTGGGTATAGGGTAAATCAAGTAACCGGACAGATTGCTGTACATATAGCCATGCAGTTTGTATGCTTCGTCACGACACTGAAGCCATATTTTGTCTCCCTTTTGGAGTTGTAGGATTGCCTGGTTTGTCACCGTCGCCCAGAACGTACTCTCACACCAGGACAAAAGGGCCACTTTTCCGTTGTGAAGAAGTTGTGCACCAGCCTAGTTTGGGATGGACGGGAACAGAAGAGTGAACAAGAAATTAGTGCTGTTTTCGTTGCATTTTGCCATTTTCTCAATTTCTGGATTGGTTCTATAATTTATGAATTTCTGTTGAGAGCAGTTATGCTAATCAATCTCCTATGTTGGCGCTTAATTTTCGTGTGTACGTTTATGGTTGACGGCTGATCAACGATGCTAGCGGGTAAGTTTAAGAACGCAGTTTTAAGCTTTGGAAGGACTTGGTGTGAACACGATTGCGCATAAATTGAGCACAGTTAAGTACCTTAAGGCACTTGAACCGACAGACGTCGTTTTTTCGTTTACATGTCAAATCTTCAGAGTAGCTCAGGAAATCTCCATGTCGGTTAGGGGTCTTATGTCCACACCCTTCTGCATACAAACAGTCATCTTTAAATTATTATACAGTATGTGTTATTCTTAGGTTTGAGGGGAGGAGGATTAACCGTGTCACAGACGGTCGCTTTCCCGCTCAGCAGCTTAGAATTCATTTCAGCGCGCCCCTTGAACTGTTGTACAAGGATGATTGAAAGGACTAGTACTGGTAACGCATACCCGATGGGCAGCAATAATCGATAAACCATTCTTATGCATCCGTAGGGATCTTGTTCTCCATATGTACACAATACTCATACCATTAGTATGCTTTACGACTTATTGATGAGAGTTGGTAGTAACAAAGCAAGTGACTGTGCCCCCGGCCCATTTTTCTAAGAAAAATGCCTCCGTTTTATCAGTATTAGGTTCACTCAGAATGCGACTTGGAACTGAAGATGAGAAAATTAAATCTGCGCAAAGGTAACAGAGAGCACAGCGTCAAATTCTGTTCTTTTTTTCCTAAAAACCAACTGAGGTTATTCGAATTCACGATACTTGGCCTAAAAACTCAAAATGCTACTTATTTCTATAAAGCTGAGTTCATTAACCGGTGACAACCGATGTGACCTTGAGCTTAACGCTAGTCCCAAAGATTCTAAGGCACCGGTCCTTTACTTAAAGTGCATAACAAATGGTACTAAAGATGAAACCCGTTACTCGTTTAAAATCTCTTGAATCAATCCCTCAAGCAACAGAAATGGGATTTTATACGCGATTAAACTTAAGACAAATGCTGGAGTATGATGGATCACTGCTATGAAGAATAGAATACTAAATCAATGACTCGGTACGTACGCCCACAAATTTAGCCAGTACATGCGATATATTTTTTTACTTGTTTTACTCTAACCAGTGAGATAGCTGCTGTCAAGGGTTTTTTCCGAACGTCCCAAGGAAAGTGACTGCCTAATCTTCCACTTCATGGTCACTTTTCCGTAAGCTCATTGCTGTTTCCTTTGGTGTCCTTAGATAGCTCTGCTGATGCTCAAACCTTGTCTCAATCTATTCAACAATCAGCGGGACCATCAAATTTGGCCGTGCCAGACGTTTTGTCGCAAAATTGTTATTAAGATCATGATTCGCCCAATCCTGTCTCGACGAATCCATCAGAAGTTAATGCATGACTATTCTTGAAAGTCTCTAAAAAATAAAACGAACGTGATTTTCGGGAAGCTTAACATCTGCGAAACCTGCATGCTGAAAGGACAGCCGGATTAGCGGCCCAAGTTGCGAGAGACGTGTGCTCACCTATTATCTTAAGCTCTAATTTTTGTTCATCGCTTGAAATTGTGACTGGTTTAACCGTTTTTATCTAGTGTCAGGACTATAGGTGGTCTTGTAGCAAGAAACCTGGCCACCCGGTGACGTCGACTTGGATAGCATCACATTCGAAGACTTTGCTGCCTTTTGGTTCATATCACATTCGCGATCCTGTCATTATTTTAGTCAATGGTCAGTGGTGTAGAAAAATCTACAAACTTTCCGGTCAGCCTGTTGCCTATACCAGTGCGTCCACTCTGGGGTGTTAACCTCACGTATCGCAAACATGCCATTTTCGAGAAAATTCACATTTCTTTGACTGTTTCTCGTGTCATACCTGATGAATTTTCTGGTGTCATCTTTACCGGTTGGGCCAGTTCTGTTAGTTCTTCTCTATGTATTGTTCATGAAGATTTTATCAGGTTTGATGTGATCTCTCTGACGTCATATGAAATGTTATTTGGTCCAACAGATTTGAAGATTACCCCGATCTTCCGATCGTCAAGGGCCCTAAAATGTTCCACGTTTCCTGCTATTGCCCAACTGGCAGGTCACCTCAAGGTTCCTTGCGGTTTACTGCAAGACCCAGGGAAAAAGGTCCACACAAACCCGAACCCTTGACCGAAAAGCATGTCATTCGGATAATCTTTGTCGATAAATAAGGTGCATAAGGCTGCTCAGTTAAATTTACCTCCCTCCTGCCCTATTCATTTTGGGTTCATTTAACTGAGTGCGTGAACTTTTGCCTGAGCTTATACTGCCCCATGAAAGTTCTGCTTATCTGGTACGATTATAAATAGTTGATAGAAATTTGTTCAAACCAGATAGCACTTTACTAATCAACGGTAATTGTAGAAGAACCTGAGAGGTGATTGTACACTTTAATAAAGCTCGTTCACACAAACTGTGACACCGCAGCCGTTGAAAAACCTAATCATTAATTCACCGCTACTATTTCCATCCACTTCGAAAACATCCGCTTACTACCATGATATAGAAGTTGTTTCGTCTTCTGATGTGAACGGTGAGCTAATTCTCCTTCGAAAAAGCGAAGTAAGCGAACAACCTCCTATCATTACTGTTAAAAGAATGAGCCACTGTGTTATTCTCCATGTTGCCTTACCTGTTCCGATCGCATTTATATCACAAGATTATTCCTGCCTGTTGTACGATAGCCTCGATTCCCTTAGACTTTATGAAGGACACTACAAAACCACATCATTTAGCATACAAAAATTGTCATTTTGAAGTCTTGGAAGAGCTTTTATTGCGTTAGCTGTCTTTTAAGATTATCACCTCTGTCCATGGACAATGCGCTTAGCCCTTGATGCCATGGCGACCGTTGTTCATTTCATTTTATTAGTCACTGATTGTAAAACGTAAGTAGGTAGGCTGGGCTTTGATCGTGATGACACTTGACCATGTAAATCAGAAAAAGCTACTCTAGTCACTTACCGATTCTGACGCACAAGGTTCCGAAATTAACTTATTTCTAAGTTATTTTTGCAACCGCAAACGATTCGACTAGTATTGCAACTGAACAGCTGCACTTCTAGGAAGACGTTCTTCTCGGTTCCATTCTCATATCATTTTTATTTGCTATTTACATAGACCTCAACCTTGCGAAAAATTAATCCCTCCATTAATTATCTCATTAGTGTAGTGTTTTAATATACCTAACCTCAACAACCCTATTTATCTCTTCTAAAATCACAAATTTCATAACTCTGACCAAACGTTTATTCGTTATCTTGGGATAAATCCCGCAGCAATGTCCTGATGTTTATCGTCTTTGCAAATATGGATTGCTTCTGGGGTATACAAAGATCTACAAAGAGCATTTCTTTTCATGTTCCTCCGTCCATGAAGCGGTTTCTTATCTAAACCCATCTGCTACTTGTTACGTCTGAACTCCACTCCACTTAATGAGTCCTTTTTGTCCGAAGCCTTCTGTGTCATATTTCTATTTATTGTGGGGTTTTTCAAACCTCCGTTTTCAGTCAATAGAGTCATCTATGTTTTACTCATTAACTCCTCAATTGCCTACACCGTAAAGCATGTTTTTTCGCGAAACTGTGACGTACGACAACATTTCACGAAAGTATGTCGGAAATGACACTCGACTCAACCAAAATAACGTGTTCACATGCACTTGGGCCTCCAAATTCTCGGCCAACCCTTCCCTAACTAGGTTTCATATAAATCTATAAGTGCTTCAATTAGCAGACGTCATACGAATTATGTTGTATCACGCCAATCACTTGACAGTTCGATATTCGACTTAACGCATGTAGAGTATTGAGCAAATTCTTGAATTGATTACTTTTTAATTGTGCTATTTGATTACCTCCTAAACTTCTACTTTACTTACGGTTTGAACTGAGTGATTGGCCAACCGTTATCGTGTCGGACTTGAGTTTAACCGTTCTGCCGTGGAAAACTTGCTAAAATATGCCACTTATGTAACAGAGAAATAAAAACAAGAAGTAAACAAATAAACCTTTCTGTCCTCCCCACTAGATCATGTTTGGTAGTCGGAGGCTTATCCCATCTCCAGCTCAGCTGTGATCATTCACTGGTGGAACACTCAATTGAGCGGGTTCGAATAAAATACTCTCCGTTTTCGTCACAGTACCCCTGAATTTGAAAACGTACCTTAAATTAACAAAACTGCTCAAACCATAAAAATGTTTTCACACCTCCAGATATGAAGTTTGCGAAAGGTTATCAAGTTTACATCTTCTGAAACATCCTGCTCTTTTGCAGTCTCCAGCTCGGGATTTGTCAAACGTACCGTCGAATTTATGTGGGGTCTATTTTATCATCTGTTTGTAAAGATTTGCATCACGGGATAAGTTTGCTGACCGCGAACGATGTGCACACGTGCCAGTCCGGGTTGAATCGCGTTTGGTATTTAACTGGCTACTAAGTGTGACAGATAAGATGCAATAATTCATCATTGAACCTGGAAACAGTGTCTTCTTATCACTAATTCAAGTGACGAAATTAGACACAAATTTGTACTGCGTTCTCCTAACTAATTCTTTCCATCTCCATGTGTGAACTCAGTTGCTGACGTGATTTTCATATGGTAGGTAATGCGAAGAAATAATTACAGATAACCCAAAGAATTTCATTGTTTGAGGTGAAGTCGGTCAACGCGTAGAAAAGCAGTTACCACGGCGGAGTCGCTGTTATCGACCATCTGGTTTAATTACATAAACATTCATTGATTTCAAATGATCGGAAGTACCGTTTGTAGAGCCTTCATTTTTTTTAATGTATGAAATGTCCTGTCTTGGTTCACACTGGTCCTGTAGTCATATAGCGAATAAGTTGGCATCAAGTCTCTATGTGATGCCAACACATGTTCAAAGTTTTTAACCGGATAAACCATTTGGTGGTATAGCGAGTACACGATTAACGATTGAGAGATTTAGATCTCCCTTAGCGGATCGGGAAAAACAGAACAACAGTAAAGCAAGGTTGTAAACAGTTGGTAAATATCAAGGACCTTGGAAGAACACCGACTGGGGAACGCGCCTGTTTTTACTGATTCACGTCCACACTAATGCAATCCCAAAATCAGATACAACACGATGGGCATTATAGAGTCCACACATGGCAATGGTCTGTGAAAGAGTTACAATCATTGCGTTGGTTATCTGTCCTATTGGGAAGCACCGCATGATGGTCAATGGGTCAGGGCAAATTAGGTGTATGTCAAAAAGGTCCCTCGAAGCAAATAATGGCTGAGAGGTAAGTATGGTTAGTCAGTTTAATGGATGCCGAGAAGGTTAACTAGTATACTATGTTGGCCGGGTTGAGTAGTGTATTTTTCTGGTAAACAAAGTTCAGTATAAAAGTAAACTCATTCAAATGAAATACAGCAAGAGAGGGAAAAACAGTGAGACATTTACGTTAGAGCCAGTTTATTGGTCATGCTTTTGAGGAAAGATTGAAGGAATACAGACAGTCGGAAGGTGTTCCACACTTATGAGGGCCGGGGAGGAAATGAAGGTCGAAGGAAAGAGAGAAGTACGACACCTAGGTCGCCGGGTGGGGTCCACATGACCTCCCTCCCCCGTGGGCCGAGGTTCGAGAAGATAGTTTATATACTTGAATAAGTGGGAGTTTGACTTTTTACTTTTAGGTGATTTTTTATACATTATCCTCTAACTCATCAGCAAAAGCCAAAGAATTAGTCCACAGCACTTTCATCTTTATTAAGAATCATCATCAATCCATGTCCGTCGTGCCCTAACTGGGTTAGGAGCACGGGACGAGTGACTGGGAGTCGAACATCATGGCTCCTGTACTATTCGTGTCGACTCTCGACAGTTTCCTTGAAAATCAACACAATAAGGCAACTCTACTCCAGTGAACCTACAAGGCTACATGTACTATTCATACTTCCCACGATGGGTGTGTTCTTATGGGTAAGTGCCAGTCATAGTAAAGGTACCATGTCTTAGTTGGGGTGAACATTGGTTATCAGGACCTAACCGAAATCCATGAGTCTGAGAACTTTCTTCTGATGAATGGTGTAGTTTGTAACCATCATCCAGACATAATGCCACTGAGGTGTCACTAGGTGAATAAATGAAAGCATGATTAATTCTGCAGCGCATCAAGTTTACTCTTTCTTCGTTCATCAGTCGAATGTTTTTTCCTGTAGTTTTGTTGTTAAAACTGTCTAGATGGCTACTAATATCTTACTACGTTTGAATTTCGCCTTTGTTAGTGTGGAAATGCAGCTAGTTCGTGAGTTGTAACAAGAGTTGCAAAATATCCCCTTCCTTTTACTAAAAGGCTTGTTTGAAAATAAAAACGACCAGTAGTGTGAAATAGAGTTTCAACCAGCTTATCTACGCAACATTCAAATACTTTCCCTACAGACTGTCTGGCTCTTAATTCAAACACCCTGTGTATCCATTCAAAAAGGGCCACACTGAATGAAAACTTGAAGGCAATTCTCAGTAAAAACGTGATTAAACTATGGAGACAAACAGGTTGCCGAAACTGTCCGCGGAATGTGTGAATGCACTTCTTATGCTTGTTTCATTAGTGGTCATGGGAAAGGAAGATTCATGGGACTAGTCGGGGACGTACATAAGATGCTGACTGCCGGTGCATAGACAAACTATTCAGCTGATTCAGTGGAAATGCTCCTAACCAGTAAATTAGTTGTGTACATTACGAGCTTAACTAGCGTAGACTAACGAGTACGTTTGCATATGGAGCTGATCGATGGACGAGGATCAAACGGTTTTTTGTCTAATTTGAGAAAGAACAACGAACACCCAGCAAATTTTTGCTGTCGTTTTAAATGGTGTATCATCTTGCAGTACTGGTTCAAACCGAAAGACTTTCAAAAAACCGGTTCTCAGTTATCACGCTATTGTTCTGCGTCCGATCTGACTGTTTATCGTTGAACTGATCCCATCGTAAAATTATGCTGACCGGGTCGAATGTTCCTCAAGTGAGAACTTCTCCACACCTTCACGATGTCATCAAATGACCAACACATACGCGTAACATAGCATTTGAATTTTTTATACATCTCTCGCCTTTCTGCTTGCAGTCTTAAAAATTGTTGAGCTTTGCTCGCATGGATGTTTACTCAGACAAACAATCTGAACTATCGATCGGAATTTATATCTTTATGAAACATCCGGATTGTTATGACAATCTAGCTTCCCAGCACCTTCCAACCCATACCTGGCATGACCTAATTTGTTCCTCAAATTCAACTCAATTCTCTCAAACACCTAGTGATATGGTAAGCACATTTATGTGATCATTACCAACTGTTTTTTCATCTTTTGTTTTGCTTATACGAAATTCTAACTGAGATACCTCAGCTTTTTACCTCCGTTTCATTCTTATTTCATTCGATTTTATTTATCTAGTATAAAATAAATTTCAATCACAAAATTACTCACTTAAACTTCCCATCAAAAATCATGGAAGGCCATTTCATTTGTTCCATCCGGTCTGGTGGGAATCATCTAAGTTCCATACGCACTGCGTTCACACTCAGATTTAAACCTGTGTACCATTGACTGTGACCACTGGGCTGAGCCAGAAGTCGCCCATTCAAAAAATGCAACTATTGTATTGTTACAGCGTGTAACAAGGAAATCTCGAGCAGTGGCACGCAACTGAGGTTTAAGAAATTCAGGACACGACTAAAGTTTAACAAATAAGATGTTTTATGTACCGAACGCCGATGCAGTGAGACCAAATCACATTCTTCCTGTTTTGGAGATATTATTTATTTGACTGCCGACTGATAGATTTGTCCACTTCGAATCCAGGATAGCAAGTGGTTCTCTTGGGCCCGTAGTTGTTGCATGCGAATCAATTTTAGTTTCCCTTCCTGAACTGTTGTTTCTTCTCCTTTTCCTAGTCTCCGTCACTCTCAAATTCTTCTGGATCTCTTAAAAGAACTATGTTGCTTCTTAGTAGGTAGTCTCCGAACCATATCACGCTATGGATGATATCACTTCTCCCTCGGCCCAGTGACTGATACGGGCCCTATGTCATTCGTTGTTGATTTTCGATGAATCAGCTTGGTTAGCATAATGGCTAAGGCGTTCGAATCACAATCGTTCGTTCCAGGTTCTCGTCCCAGTTCGGCCGTGATCGATATCCAGTGATGATGATTCTTAACAAGGATAAAGTGGTTGTGTTTCCATAGTTTTCAATGACAAGCTGGATGTAAACATTGCATGACGAATGATTCGAAAAATCAAAGCAAGCATCTTACTACTAAACATTAGCAGGTTTTTCTCGTTGGTTCCAGTGGGTGAATCCAAACTGTATAACCTGGCGTAAGTGCTGGCGGCGATTACTATTCAGACAGTTCTTTCTTGCGTCCCCATACGTTTCTTTAATCACAATAAGACTTTCCTTCAGCCCAAACCACTTTGTTATTCACAATTTATTGTCGTTAAATTGTCATGTCACGATCGAAAGAGCAAACAAAATGCTTTCATCTTGTGACGTCTTCCTTTTGTCCTAACAAATTACGATCTAATTAAAATAGAAGATACATCATCTGCACCAAGCATTCCATTACATACATGCAACACTTTCCTGGTACACGTTCCAAACAGGCGTCTCGTTGAGCTTATTCCCCAAAGTCGCTCACAGTGTATTTTCGAGCGGCGAATGGGCCTCCACCCACGGCTTTGCATTTCTTACATATCCCTTTTGTTTGCTTAGCTGTGCAGTCTGTTTTCCCATCAGTTTGACTGCGGTGAGGACTGGTGGTGCGATATGTAAACTACTGTCTTTGAGAATGGTTGGAATTCCGTGCTCCGAAAATTTGGGCCACCATCGGAAGTCGCCTGAATCGGAATCCCATGTCACACAAAGTTTGCTCGAGGTTTGCTGGTAACCTCTGACGTCGTTTCCGTCCTCAGTAGATTGACTTCGAAGAAGTCACCGTAGTAATCCAAGGTTACCAAGTAAATGTCCTTCTTGTGGCAAAATACATCCAACGCCACAATCCCCCAAGGACGATCAGGTATTGGTTGTTGAGCAAGTTACAGGTATAATGCACAATTCCCCACCATATGCTTAGACTAGCCTGCCCTACTCGACCAGTAGTTAATCTACCTAGCCCGACGAATACCTGCATGCGAACAACTTAAAAAACGAAGAGCTTCCTTTTGAACTGCTTGCGAGACCACCAAAAGTTTATTCTAAAAATCACTAAAGTAAGTTAAAATTTCTGTTAGCTGAGTTCCTTATCTACGGCCAATCTCCAAGGATCACCACCTTTTGAGGTCGTAGAAGTGCCGTGGCATCCAAAATGTGCAATAAATGGGATTCTGCTACCACCAGACAGTATTCACCATTCTGTTTTAATGCTGCTTCTCGGATTTCTGTAGCACTACTCGCGACAGCGTAATGGAGGTGAATATTTGCTTAGCTTGTTGGCAATGCATCCCATAAGTAAGCTTCTGCAGACGTATTAGCATTGACCTTAGCCTTCTCGGTACACGATGATTTAGTAGCGGCTTAACCATGACATTGGCCAATAATTTCGGCCTAATTGTGTTTAAGTCAGCTAAACTTATAACCGCTGAATTATTTGATGGAGTACACGGCTGCTAAAAGTTCTATCAATTTGTGTTTGTTTTTGCTCACAGATAGTCAATGTTCTGTTATGAAAATCGTTAGGGTACCACTTTGTGAAAGTAAAACTTCAAACTTTTATTGACTATTGTCGCATTGCAATGTAGGAGTGCAGTAGCCTAAACAGTAAACTATTTTATACAATCGATGGCTGATTTTTGCTCTTCTGTCCAAATACAAGTTTCTCCTTGATGTGTTAATCAGCATATGCTTCTCACTGATTCCCTTCAACTCTAATAAGAATCTACTGATATGGTTAATCATTTCAATAAAAGGTGAGATGCTTTTCGTATTGGTTTGCGCGGACATACCTACAATGGCACGAAACTTTGCCGTGTCCAGTTTAGGACCCGCGTCGGTGAGAGTGAAAACATGAAAGTCACACTTTAACAGGTCGTCGTGGAATGGGTTGGTGGGATCTGAAAGTGTCTTGAGTGAAATGTCTCACAAACAGCCAGATGCTAATCGCAAAGTTTGGTGGATAAACCATACAGTCGTATGACAGATACACGATTAGCGATTGGCAGTTTCTGGCTGTGTTTTGAAGTATTTTTGCAGAAAACTTGCAGGAAATAACGTGGAAAAAGTAAAGAAGGGTAGGATAGCACCGGTAGATCACATTGGAGAAGAAACCCGACCTTGCCATAAAATGATTTTCTTCTTGATAGTCCTGTAGGACTCTTTACAGTGATGAAAATTTGAGTGGGTCACCTCAGAGCTTTGCCAACAACGACCTCTGAATAACGCACTGATTTCATGCTAGTAGGTGCTCTTGTGTTGGTCGAAGATGGATCAGACTACTATGTGAACCGGAAAACATCGGACAGATATCTGAAAGATTTTTATAGGTTAAGATTTAAGCCAACTCAAACAGAAGGACAGTTAACCAAAGAAAAGTTCCCAAAGGGCTATATTTTTGTCTCCATTTCCAGATAGGGCCTAAAGAGAGACTACACCAACAGCTTACTTAAATAAATGACCGAAGCGATTAACTGGTAAGTTAAGTTATAGGGAGTAAACTAATGAATGACACTGAATGAGCAAGCAATCAACTCCTTTTCGTGAGTATGTGCCTACAACCTCAGACTTGACAGACCATGAATGGCTGGAGTTGCCACGCTGCCTTCAGATTTCTTCTTCTTGGGACCTCTGTTCTGCCGGTATGGTTTTAAGTCATCTATCGACACAGGCGAGTCTGCAGCATCTGGGTTAATCCAAGATTCACGAGTACAGATCATACAATTATGATCGTTAGTCTGGAAGTGTAGTACGAAGAATAGACACGGCATTTTCCTGAACAGTGGGTGCATGCTAGTGCCGCAAAATGCCGTCATAGATATCTTAATGTGAGGGCTGGATCTCGTAGTTACCCCCCCCCCCCAGTCAGCACGAGTGTTTTCTGGATATAACGAAAAGTCTTTGATGAGAGCCCGTGAATGGGTTTGAGGATAAAAACTGGACAAATATTTAGCTAGCAACATTCTCCAACGTGCTTAACGACGAACACAGGCCACAGTCACGCCAAATTACCGTAAAACAGCAGGTTATGAAGAAAACAGAACTGTAGCACAGAGAGTCGAGAGGCGCATGAACTTAAAGATGACTGCCGAAACCGGGGTATTGCGGCGCAATGTTCACCTGTGAGCGCGTGTAGTCGCACATCAGTATTGCTGATTCTGGCGTGAGTGGAATTCAGTTATTTCAATCAAACTCCTTTAGCTAGGTGAGTCACACTGCGGTTTTGTTGTTTGATCTATTAGACTAACAATGTGAACGGTATGCTATCTGAGGCAGTTCTTTCGACCAAGTAACTCGTTCAAAGGTTACTTCGGATAGTGGATTAAGAGCTTCCAGTCCCAATAAGAACGATTTCTGCTACGTATGTTTGCATCGGAATGATGGTCACCTGATAAGCGGACCTGAGTCATTTTTCTATATTGTAGTTTTCCTTATAGTTACCGCAGGCATAATGTCAAATGCTCAATTTTTAATTGTTTAATTAGTTAGCCCGTTCAGTTTTCCCTCATCAACACCTTCACTTTCAAGGCACCAATGATATAATATCGTTTGGCTATCCATCCATCTATCTAACAACTCGTCTTATGTCTCTCTATCTATTCTTCTACCTGCCAATTATTGTTAATAATAGTAGCAGAAATACTACTACCGTTATCAGTGATCTGCTAATAGAGTTGCAGGCAATTTACTCTCTCATGATGCCTGCAGCCACGGGTTATTTAATGCTATCTGGTTACCGAATTGGAGATCAACGTAAATCCTTCCGATTGCAAGTTTTCAGAAATACGTGGATGGAGTTATTTCTTCGTGACGCCCCAAATTCCGCTGACATCTCTTGGTGAAGTAGCCACGTGAAAAACTTCATATTATCCTCAAGCACTTGACTCAGTTAGGACAAGGGTGGACCGAAAAATCTTCTAGGTATCATTAAGGGGTAACGCCTACGACTCGTTACCATGTCGAAATTTATCGTGACTTGAATTTTGAAACAAGCAGTGCGACTCGCTGCAAATGCCAATGATGCCATGACTGTAAAAGGCGAACGTTAGCGTTTCGGTCAGTTGCGCATTATACAATTGAGCTATTAGTCGCTTCTCTCTAAATTTTCTATCAGTGGCTTCCCAACCACATTTCCTAACTTGTCAAATTCACCTAGTGATCTTGATTTTCAAGCAGCTCACCCCAGGGTATTTGTCGCACCCCTTGACCGGCTGTGCTACAATCCTGTGCCATCCTTTTCTTTGTTTTGTTGCCGGATATTTGGTTCCATTATGTGATCCGTTCTACGCCAAAATCGCTCAGAATTACTGTTGTTTAAAAGCCTTATTGGTTCTCAACATGGACTGGGATCAAGCATGACTGCACCTCACCGATCTTCTCACTGATCTAAAAGAGGCAGCCGTGCTGGCTGGCAGGCAGCCAAGATGACACCGATCCATGTTCACACGTGTGTCATCTGCATACAAGAGTCGTGACTGAACCTGGATGTTGCCGATTCACTCGTGTCGATGGACAGCTTCAGACTCTATCGGCAGGACAGAGTTTCGGACAAGAAGAAGACTGGAGGTGACGTTGCAGTATACATAAACTCCTTCTGGTCTGGCAGTTCCAAAGTTGTTTATATGTACTCTCTAAATGGAATTGATTGTCTCGTGATACAGTGTCATCCTAGGTTTTCTCGCCATACCAGCATTACCATAACCAATTTATACATTGACTCTTTTAGCTCGCAACAAAGTATCGCATCTTTTTTCGACTCTTTTCTAGTGTTTATTGTCCCTCTTCTTGAGGATAGTCTGCATATTATTGTAAGTGATTTCAATCATGTATCTACCCTACCACTGACTTTGTTTGATTCGGCTGACCTCTGCGTCTCTCCCACCAGAGGCAGCTCCACTTTAGATAGGGTTATTACCAACCACCCTGATTTATTTCCCCCAAAACTGCGTGTTCTAATTCCAAGTAGCGATTATTTTCTGCTTCTGTTATGGCCCAAGATATACTCTAGGTCAGCTTTCCATTCCTGCAGGCAAGCAAATCAAATCCGAGTTCGCCTCTGTGACTTTTCACACAACAAACTTTTTCTGCTTCAGAAATTCCCTTCTCTCGTATCTGCCTGTTTCTCTTTTGAACCCCTACTCAATGGCAATGTCAAACTTTTCACAGAGGCGGAAAACCGTCTTTGATATCTGCTGTCCCTCAGAAACACTGTTCGTCTCAAATGGTCGTATCTGCACTCAGAAACTGAAATCTCTAAAAAGACTTCAGGAGCATTTCTACAAATCTTGTAATGACTCAAGCGGGCGATATATTTACAACCTAATAAAAATTGAAATCCAACGCATTGTCATTGCATTAGTGGTAACAATAATCGATTCCTATGGCAAGGCATTCGACTGTTGTGTGAGAAGAAGAAGCATGCGAAAACTTCTGTGGATGTCGACAGCACCAGTCATGCTCTCATCCATCCTTCCACTTATACCCCGGTCATATTTGGTCAGGGTGATGATACGACAGTTACAAGTTTTTCCAGAGAAGAGGTGCTCGAATTTCTGCGCACCACTAAAGTTGGTCCTGACAATCTGTCTTCAGTTATTTTAAGGCACGGTGCTGTGGCTCTGACGGATGCATTTACTTACTTCTCTGATTAACTCATCATTAATCTTGTCTGTCCCTGACTGTTGGAGACCCGTCACTATTATTCCCATCCCAAAATCTAACAGTTCTACTACTTCGGCAAAACGTTTTCGCCGCATCATTATAACGTCATCTGGTCATAAACTGACGGAGCGTGCTATACTTAAGCTCCTGCGTCCTGCTATATATCCTCCTGACTACCCTTTTCAGCCTGCTTATAAATCTAACAGGTCCACTTTGGACGTTGTCGACTCCCTCATTCACCATACTTGTAAATCCTTAAACACATCAATGAAGTCTATGCGTTACGCCTTCCAGGACTATTCGTCGGAATTTGACTCCGTTCCATGGTCTCTTTTACTTCACAAACTGCAAACATTTGGTTGTCCCAGTTCTTTATTAGCAGGGCTGGCTGACTACTTTACTAACCCAACCCAGTGCACACGAATGGACGGTAAATTTTCAAAACCGTTGGTTAACAATTCAGAAGTGCTGCAGGGTGCTGTTCTTTCACCGTTTCTCTTCTCCACTTACATCAGTGACTTATCAACTAGCTCACTCTGTCATCCGTTTAAGTATTGTGATGATGTTACCCTCTCTCAAGCTGTTTCGAACAACGATGATTTTCAAAGTATTTCCAACAACCTATCTGCACGAGCTGGTTTAAATCTCAAAACATCTAAATGTTTCGAATGTCTGTTCTCTCTCCTTCGGTCAGTCTACCTGTCTGAACCGAATTCCATCAACTCAAAACTCTTACCAGGGTTGATTCTGTGAAATATCTAGGAGTTATTATTGATATAAAGCTGAAGTGGACTTCCCATATTTCTACCTGTGTAAAAACTCTCCGACGGTTGTCATTTCAAATCAGGAAGCTTCGACACTACAAGGCAAAACAAAGCGTCGTCTTCCGATTTGTATACCAATGTGTTTTTCCCATCCTTCACTACTGTTCTCCTGTTATTTTTCCAAGGTTACTTAAAAAGACTTTTAAATTGTTCGTCGGGGGCTATCAGTTATTAGCCGTGTGTCCTTCGTACCACTAACCGAATCGTCCCTTAATCTACGTGATCAACACTTATCAGCATGTGAGAAATTTGCTCACAAAATTCTTTCAGATCCCACGCATTCTCTACACAATGATCTTTCAGTGTCACTCTCATATTTCTACACGATCCGCTTTTCGTTCCATACTCTCTAGGATCAATATCTATAGGAACTCTACTGTCCCATATTTAGCACGCATTTTGACAAACCGTGACCGGGTTTCAGCCGAATGCCTGAGCAACCTATCCTAATACTCTATGATTATTCCTCGATGATTTTTTCGATTTTTACGAGGCAATGTGTTTAATTTTTTCCCCGGTTTATTTTTACCCTCATATTTTCGACTGAAATGCGACGCAAAATTCCATACAATTCATTGCAATACCAGATGAACAAATATGGTGCACCCTAGATGTTTAATCTAACAGATATTTGTTTGGTGTATTTTCTCGTTATTTTATTGACCATATGTCACGGCACTGGTATGTCCTATTGTAAAATTGCTGACGGTTGGATTCCATAGCATGCATTGGGGATATCGAATGAACCGCTGAAAATCAATCTGGATTGCCTTATGACTAAGACGTTTAACATTTCTAGTCTAAACTGCGAACCAAGGATATGCACTGTGTGCGAGACCTAGCAAGTTTGTCAGCTTTGTATTGTACTTTTATTTCATTCCATTGTACTGTTAGGATTCTGTAAGCACCAGACAGCAAAAACAAGGTTTCACTGTCTATGACCTAACCCTAACGTTAGTAAAAAATCTATCTAATTAATCATGGTAACTCAAAGAAAGCGGGCACACTGTTTGACAATGGGTAAGTCTCTATTCACCTGTGCATGGTTGAGGTCAGGCGAGGTTTCTGCAAGGCTTAATCATTGAGGGATCAATAAGGAAAATAGATCGGATTCTCAAGTCAGAATGATATTCGGCGGGAATCATTTTGAGGAAAGTGAGAGGGGTCATCGGAAATCTTTAATGCAAACTGGTCACGTAAATATAGATGTGGAGCACATATTACGTCAATAGGTTCAACAGATGGAATGGAAAAAAACCTAATCAGAAGCAAACACAGGAGTAACAGTTTGAAGTCGTTTTTTAATAAGCTAGAACATATCACAAGGATGCAACAGTGTAAGACTTATATGGTATAGTGGAAGAAATAAAAAGCAATATCAAATTTGCCATGGAATTATCTGACTCTTTGGACTTGCGAAGAGAGACGCCGTACATTGGTATTCATTATAGAAAGCAGGACATGACATTGTCGTTAGACACTTCCGATTATTCCTAGTAGTTGTGCCGTACTTCTACACTTCCAATGGCAATTTGGGCGTTGGTACTTCATCGTGAACCAATTCCGCACTCAAATGCACCCGTTTGTTATTTAGAGGTGGACTGCAGTTTCCCGTCGCCGAGCCCATTACTGCAGCTGACCTAAAGAGACCTTATGTTGTCCCATGTCAACACAAGTTTCAGCGAAACGATTGTTCGCCCATCTCCCTGTAGCTGGCCAAGTAGATTCGGGCATACCTCCTCTGCTGTACTCATGCTTGAAGCATATCATAAAAAAATTGGATAACTGCAAACTGCGAGGAAAGAGATACGTGGAAGAACCGTATTTTCATTATCAGTCAATCGAGTCCGCTTTTTCGTCGGTTAATAACACCAGTAGTGACTTTAAACGAAAGAATTCAATTTCGTTTTCTTGGAAACGTTATTTATCCCTCGGATGTTACAGATAATCAAATGAAGTTTCGGTAACCATGTTGCCGTCACCGATTCCGAATTTGCTCTTTCCAATCCAACGTTGTTTAAACGCCACGGGCGGTAAGAGGGAGTTCAGACAATCACGACTTTCTCGCGGAAGAAAACTATGATATTCTCTTTGACCCTAACTCGTCCAATGAGGAATTCATGCGTTCTTCGACGTTCTGTCCATCTGTTCATTGTCATCAATCATCCTAGCTCACGCGACCCAGGGCACATCAGTCTATAAAATAATAACATTGTCCTCACCCCAGCCGTCCCCCACCCTGTAAGACAAGTCGTATACAAACCGTCTGTAGGTGACACGTAATCGATTAATTCATCATTCTATCTATCTATGGTATGGCACTGGTCCGTGTGTCTGTGCGTTTGCCTGTCCATGCCCGGGTATGCATAAGAGAACTTCTTTGCCAATAGTATATGGACGAGTTTACGCTGGGTGAAGTGACTGAGTGAAACAACATTTTGATTCCCAATTCCCTATTGCGTGTACCGCCTTTGTATGCTTGTATGTAGTCGGAATAAACTTTTTCAGATTGTGCACTATGCCTATGATCCCCTTTCCCCTCACGAGTGGGAATATAAAACAGCCGACAGTCGATCGGATAACCATTGAACGAAGTGGCGACGAACAAGCCCAGACGGTGTCAGTTGTGTTTGTCACTGCTCGCCCTTCCATTCTGTCCGCCACAAAACGGTGGGCATCGAGTAGGCTACCCGACGAACGAAAACGGTCGCTGGTTGATTAGATTGGGGTGAGAAACCAGATTTACAACTGAACAAAAAATCACTTTCGGATGCACTTCGTTCATACTGCGGGGAACAAATTTATAACTGCGATAAAAATCGTCATCAGAACTCCGCGCTTGGGCAAAAACTTCGGGGAACAAATTGGTGAGAGCGAGTGAGCATGCACTTCACTCCAGGCCAATGGGTATAAGACACGCGAACTTCAGCTGCTGTAGGAGGCCAGAAGTGGTACACTTGTTCAAACGTATACCCACAACCCAGCCACACAACCAACAAACCTCAGTCGGCATAATGTAATCTTAGATGGGGTCAAAGATATACCTAACTAGATGCCCTTCTTATCTGCTCTTTCTCTGTTCCTAGTCTGGAGAACGTGTAAAGATTTTTTCCTCAAGCATGACAGTTGTCCAACCGAAGTTTCCGATGATAAACGGATGTTCGATATTTAGTCTACGTGACATTCTTGTATTCCTCCCCATCATCGTCATCCTCCCCGCATTTGTACAACAGCAGAATAATTTCCCGTCAGCTTGTATCTGATATCCGAATTCGGTGAAATGAGTTGTGAAAAGAGGGCAATATTTTCTGTGAACAACATTCAAACCTTCAGGAGAAGTTGATTCTAACCATCGCCCCCCTGGCCCCCTCTTTCCTAACGCAGCACTACGAAAACCATATTGTATTCTACCACGGAAGCCCTACTATTTTCTTTTCAGTTCTCATCTGCTTGAATTTGCCATCCTTAACATGATTTTCATTCTCTCAACTTTGTGCATCTCTCAACAGACAACACACCACCGTAGCCTCCTTATGGTTAGATGATTCTGAGCTATACAAAAGAGACTTTTTAGCAGGACCTTTCCAACTTTCCCTTTCTTTTTTCCATTCGTTTTAGTTCGCCAAATACTGCACAACGCTTTGTTTCTTGACTGAAATATCACATCAAACCGGACGTGTACATCTGTCCGCGCACTTTATTCTCTCTAATAAAGTGTTCGAGATCACTGGCCCCCCATCATAAAGTACGTAGTGCACGGTGAAACCTGTTTGGAGTTGTAAAATGACTATTATAAACCAAGCATTTAAGTGTCGCGTCACGAGATTTGCAAACACTAGCAAAAGATTGCCATCGAATAATCGTTGATACAGTCACCAAAATCCGCGTGTAGAGTGATTAACTATTGTTACAGAGACATTGTCTAATTGTATTCTAGGTTGAAAGCTCATCTTTTTAATACCGTCTCATTTGTGTTTAAAATCCATCGTTCGCCAGCTTTCCCTCTCCTAACGAAGTGGGGTTCTTTAATATTTTTCGAACACACCCCTCCCAATCAACGGCGTCAAACTATTTGTGTTCATCAGGGACTTCCAAATCCGCCGTAAAACACATTGGCCTTTGTGTTTAAAATCGTTTATTGCAGCTATATTAGACAGAAGCCGAAGACTCCTATCATTCTCTCACAAGTCCCATATTGTGCCCAAGTTTATAAGTACATAACCATAGTTATTCTGCTATATCAGGCAGCCTATTCAATGAGTTTTTATGATGGATAGCAAATAGTGCATTTCTCCGTCAGTATGTCAAGTAGTTGCAATGTTTATATTACGAAACTGCCGTATGGCAAAGGGTGCATAAAGAAAACAAGATGTTTACCTGGCTTAGATTGTGACACAAGTAAACTTTCTAGCCCCCGGAATGAAACTGTGTCAAAAGTGTACCCAAACCTAATGTTACAAGTAGCTGTGAGTAGTCATCTGTGCCCAGAAATCCTGGTTATTCGGTTATGCTATATTTTTCGTATTTCCTATGCACAGGGAAATAATTCATGACTCGGTTCACACTTTTGGGGTCCCAAAAGAAATTGCTTGCTAGCATGTTACAATACATGGAAAAGTGACGCTGCTACCAACAATTAATCATGCTTTGCAGAAGGTTGTCTAACTGATAGAAATTCTTTTTACCAATATTCCGAACTGTCAAAACCAATCGACTAAACAACCTCAGCGCCAAGAACTTCATGATTAGTGAAAGCAGATATTTTCCCTTTCCACGAAATCTTGGTTTTCCCCTTTTATAATGGGTATGAATGTCCATTTTGTTGGTCCAGCTGAAAGAATGCGAAGGACTTACCTTCTCGTAGCTCTGAGCAGAAACGACCAAGACAAAGACATACACGCCGGACGCGGGGGCGGTGAAATGACCAGTGGAACTGTTATACCCGGAACCAAGGTTCAAGAGTACGGTGTCAAAAATGAGTGGGCATTCTTTCGGTGTCGGTCGAGTTTCGATGCTTCTAGACAGCCCGGCGTAAAATGCGACCTGATACTCACTCGGCTGCGGTACCCAGACGGGGGTAGCTTTTGCTGAAAATGGAAACATGCCAAAAATTCAAGGGTATACACACACTGGTTTGGTAGTAGTGAAAGCTCCTATCTATGAGTGGAATTACTCCTAAATGTTTAGTTACATACTTCTTGACCAACAGTATAGCAGACGAACCTCAACAAAAAAATGAAATTAATTTTGCGCAAGAAACTCCTCTTGCATGATCCATCAGTTCAAAATGACCCACAGTAACCGGAATTCTAAACTCAGCTGCTATTGACGCGTTAGTTTCGTCATTCGAATTCCTTTGTATCCAATCGGAAAACTACTTTATGTCTACAACTCACACAGATCAACCTATCACACGCACGTCTTATTCGTCGCACTTCGTCCGTTAACCAAGTCTTACATTTCCCAGGAAGATTGTTTCGTAATCAAAGACATCTACAACTTAATGTTAATTATGTAGTCGTATCTATTATTTTCCTTAACCTTTTTAATGCTCCTACTGCAACCCTTACTTATTACTTTATAAATCTGCAATTCTCCAAGAACCGGTATGCAGCAATGAAAGACTGCCGACGAGGACTAAGACCCACTCCCACTGTAAGAAGAATTGAACGCGCGAACGTTTCGTCCAAACGCCATGAAGTTAATCGTTTGATCACCCGCAGGTTGCTTGAAACAATGCAATCATGGGATTCTCGATGGAAATATGACAAAGTCATCAAACTTGCATCATGCAGTCTGAATTGCCAAACCAAGCCCAGAAGGACATGTAAAACCGAAATTGCTTTACCACTTTGATGGAATTTTTAATGGCATTTACGAGGGTAACTTTTCGGGGAAATTCTGTCTTACGTATCAAACGTAAAATCCACAAAAGTTTTGTGCGTCTGACGATGGTTCTCATTGATTCTTTGCAAAATTTTCGGAATTTCATGACGTACCGATACTAGTTATTTTTGTACTGTTGTATTCCATCTATTTTTCATCATTTGTTTAGAATCACGTCAATTTTAACCGGATTCATGTCAAAAGAATTCGGAATTCATCAAAAATTTGCCGCTATTTCATAAGACCTCGTAAGAGTACATCTGTTCGCAGATTGTAGACCAACGCATAGATAATTTATGTATCTGGCAATGCGCACGCAAAACTGTGCCCAAGTAAGTTGGATCACTTTTCCAACCTATGCAAGCAAGATCCCAATAAGCCATTTGTAAGGGATTTCCAATCAGTCCTGAAATAATTTCGAATTAATCTGTCTAGCGATGTAGCTGTGAACTACCAACGAACTTGTACTTCTGTCGCAACGAAATCTGATGGACCGACTAAGGACATTTTTTATCGTGGCTTCATGCCACAAACGATAGCATCAGATGAGGCCCTTATGGCAGACCGGCTGCAGTTCTCGTGTACCATAGAAGGCACCAATCAACACATTTCTTCACATTACTAATTTTGTCGCATGGTGATCCACCCAAGAAACATAACAAGATAATAACAAAAGCGAAGCATTCTATGCGTGAAATTTTCACGTCACTATTCTTTGTAATTGTTCAAAACTTTTCCGTCTCGGATCTTAAGCACGATGGAATCGATCTGCATTACCTCCGGAAACCTTGATTCGATCAAGTATTTGTTAGCTGGATGATATCTTTGACAAGGTTTGAGTTCAAAGATTTGTTAAGTGCTGGCACGATCCCGATTTTGAAAGCTTTTCAAATCCCATCTAGAGCAAATCTCTCCCATATAAGATCACTTTCACAGATATCTGCGGCGAATCCCATAGTTAAAAAACAATGATTCCTAGTAGTTTTATATTGCACCTTCACTCCTGCGTCGGTTTCTTGAGTTTTAAGATGCAAGGAGTTGTCATTTTGTCCTCTTTTTCTCCTCAATCAGTCTGATATTGGAGTTACCCAAAAAGTGTATTCCATGAAGGAGAACAGGCAAATGTATTGGTGAAGAAAGCCGCGTTGTTTTAATTAAATCACATACTCAAACTGCACTGTGTAAAGAAAGTGAAATTCATTAATGGTTGCATTTTACACTATAGTTAACGAATGTTTCGCTATACCGAACGTTTTTCTATTGTAAAAGTTCTGTGCTGCCCACGACCTTTTGGGACGAGATGTTTACAAGGTAGCAATAAGCTTATTAATTTAGATGTTTGGCCATCAGGTAAGAAAGAAGCGTGATTACTGGTAGTCATGCAAATTCCCTCTTGATAACAGATTTTTACGATGGTCAAGTAAACTGCAAAATTCTCCGACATTAAGCACCTTCTGAATACTGTTCAGTATCCCTCTTATTAGCCTCTAGTCATCATTCAGCAGCTTCGAATTTTCCAGCAACCCCTAGCTAGAGTAAACTAAACAAGTTTTTGTAAACGGGTATGGCCAACAGACACATATCCACGATCGGCTACGCAAACTTTTTAGGATAGCGTGAGTCTCTTCAAATACATTGCATACCTATCTATTCCAACCCACCTCAGGGCTGTTCCAATCAGTCTGATGCTAGTGAGCAGTTCTGTCAAGGGATCTTAAACGGCAGAGCATCACGCACGATGGTTCAATTTCATGGTTGATTATCGGTTGAAACCTGCTGGATTTTTCCTTCCTAGCCATCCGAATTGTGCATATGAAAGTGAAAGACAGAATAGACCGTACCAATTGCTGGTCTACGAAGAAAAACCTGGGCTTCGCGTCAGAATGTAAGCAAATTCGGACATGGGTTCATGCATTTTCGGTCGTGTTGTGGAACATTTGTGGTGAGCCATGTTACCACCATCGACAGGTTCTTATTTATTCTAACCACTATTTGTCGACACGTTTGCGTTAGAAAATGATAAGTTTCCTTAAAAACAATTTGCGCTTTACGCAACGAACAAAACTCCAGAAATACCTCATTTAAACAATATTGGTTTTGGAACTTCATGCAAGCAAGTAGCTAAGTGTGCTGACGAAATAGTCGTCTAATCTAATACATTTTAGTTAGCATTTGAATTAACCTCGGTTCTTTGGTGCTGACAAGCAATCAATAGAAAATCACGGCCAAATATAATGAAGTGAAAAATTCGGGTAAATGTGACTGCTACGTAGGCTGAATTTAAAGTAGAAGAAACAATATTTGGAATAATACTGCTTATCACATTCTAATCAAAAAATGTGAATTCATCTTTTCCACCGATGTGCGACGTGCACTAAGCAGGGGATCCAAAATAGACGAAAAACTAGATAGCGGCAGGTCATCAAAACGAACCAGAACACCAAATAGTTCGAAAGAAGCCAATGCTTAACATTCGACAGTCCGGCATATATACTGCCCGTTGTAATCTCACTATGCATCTAGCCCGAAAATAGCAGACGATTTCTGCAGTTAAAGGCAACAGGCAGCTCAGAATTTCGTAGTAAAATAGCCTAGATCAACAGGCTTGTATTCCGCTGCACGACGGTGCTGAACTGCACCCTAAGCAGAAGAAGTTACAACATTGCACGAGATCGGGACTATATCCATCATGTGAATACTTTTCAGATATTAATCCGTAATTAACACAATCTGTTGATAGAAACGAAACTTTTCCAGTGCGGATGCTGAAAGGTAGACATTCGAGCAGTTATCGAATTCCATTTCATCGGATCATATCGTCAGACAGAATCAGTCAGAGTCGGAATGGCAAAAACATGTTGACTATGTGGATGTCTTATTTGATTGACAAAACAGTTGCTTTTGGTTCTAAGGCACCAAAAAGAAGGGAATTTTCATAATTATGAAGTTGAATTAGTTAATCTCCAGTACAAATCAAGATGATTCGAAAAAAACGTGCATTTCTGAAGTTAAATTGTATGGTTTAGCCATCACGATGTTCTTTTCTGTTCCCATCCTGTAAATCCATTCCCCATCCTCCTTGCATCTTTGTTCTTTCTGTTGCAACTTGTAGCGGTCATTGAACCTCGCCTTACCCCATAACGCCGTACTATTATGGTGTCAATGAGGATGATGATGACGATGATGATATGTTAGTCAAGCGTTTTTGCCTAGAAGATTTTCCACAACTTTTACACTCTACTTTTCCGCAAATTCACTCAACAACTTCGGCTCTGTACAAGTTAATTTATAATGTAGACACTACAGGAATGAAAAGTGTTTGTTCAATAAGTATTCTACTAATCGACTGGAAGTGCGCTGACCTTCACCGCCATTCACGTTTCCAATCAATGGCCAAGCATATTCTAATAAAAATATCGATATTCGAAAGTGTGAGCATATGTTTGTGCATACGTGTGTCCTCCTGCATGTGAAAACGTAAAAAAAGCCTAATGAAGACAACCGTGGACGAGCAGTTCTTTTAAAATAGTCTAACTCATCCATGGATAATAGGAGGGGGTATTTTCGCAGTTTTGTCTCTAAAATCTTACGCGAACAGTTTATTTTTGTTTGTTGCAGTGTTACTTGTTTTTCTTTTACCGTAGACAAGCCGGCTGATCAAAGAAGGTACTAGAGAGTACATTACGACTGATATTTAAAGGAACGAAACTTGAGAACACGTTTCAGTTGCATGAAAGAAAGTGATACTTTCGGTTCTTTGTTACAATCAGCTCTAAAGTTCCCTGTAAGGATATCGTGCGGCGTCGCATGTATTTGAAATAACCAAATCCCCCCTCCTATGTCCCTGAGGTCATGGACAACAAGCAGCATACCTTAGAATGCTCATATTTTTGTTTCTATTGATATCATTTTTTGGAATATCGTCCTTGGTTGAAATCATGGCTTGTCAAATGTCGTCGCCCCATGCTACACTGTCACAAATGCTCACATGAAGCCTTCTTGAAAGTTAACTAATTCTGAAATAGATGTTGATCCAGCATCTGCGGGATCTTCACTATTATGTAAAATCAAACTCTACCACTAGTCTTCCTGGTTCAATTTAGTAAGTTTGAATATCGTTTTGCTGGCCAACTTTTATCAGTCTCCATGAAGCATTTTGGGCCCGTTTCGATGGTAAAGGAATGTTTCTTAAATCAGGAACCTCTTGGCCCCCGGTATTTTTATAGAAACATCTTCCATGAGAACGATCCCTGAACAGACGGTGAAGCCAGTAGAATTAGTTAACTTGGCCCTTTCTGTTTCTATGGCTGTCTATAACTAAATTAGCTCACTCGACAAGGTGTTGATTGTAAGTGTGAACACGTCAGCAGACAGACTGATTTCCTGGTACCAAATACTGTTTCTGGCCAGAATGTTCTACCCGTTGGTCTAAACTAATGAACTGCGCCCAATTTCAATTACTGCGAGCAACATGTATTAGGCACTAAAGTTTCAAAATCGGTATAGTCACGTCTTACTCGATACTGGAATAAATAAAACCAGAAAAATTAGAAGATGAATAAGACTGCCTAAAGAAAATAAGTGTGGTCTAGACCAACTGAATTCGTTCGCTATTGCGAGGTGATCTAAGCCCCAGAACGCTAATGGGAACCGACACAGTGGGCTCTTTTGAGATACATGACCGATTCTCGGAAGTGAGTTCCGGAGGGCGTGTTTTATGTAATTTTGTCCATCATAAACTACTACGACCGCTGATTTTTGACATTCTTCGTTCAATTAAACTTTGATTTCCTCTTGTGAAGATCGCACCCGTTAGTTAACCCTTGGATTTCACGAAAACTATTTATCCCTCAAAATAGTGTATAATTTCCCCAGCTTTCCCACTGAAATTAGGAACTACTGTGAAAATCGGTAGACAGATGTATTCAATATCAAAAATTTAGTTTGACAAAAACAGGAATAATTCGTGTTCTAAGAAATGGCAAGAAAGGTGATAACCCTCCAACATCCTTTCGACGGCTGTGTTATCATGGGATGCTGATTTGATCAAATAGCAACGCATTCAATACTTTAATCACTGAAAGTCACTAAATTATTTTTTGTTGATTAGATGGCACGAGTTAGTTGGTAAACCGTGCAGAGTTTCGACCCACAAAGTTTTTCTGCTACCTTATATTGTAACCCAAAACATGTGTACCCAGTAAGAATGTCACTGCTCCTGTGTTACTTTCCCGACATATGTATCCCGATGGCATGCCTGTGTGCTTGTGCTAGAAGGGCGTGGGTCCAGACAAATTCTGAGCCAAACAACTTGAATCCTGTCACCACTGGCCATGCTGATGAGAGATTAAGGGAGGAGGTGTGTCGGTCATTACTGGGCCCAATTTTTTTTGATTTGTGGTCCTTCGGTTCAAAGTCACGAAGTCCTAGCTGCTAATTCGTTTCAGTGGTCCAATATAAACTCAGCTTCTCTCAATAAAAGGTGAAAAATGAGGGGAGAAATTTTATGCGATCATTTCCCCCCGAACATATCCCCAAATATTACACCAGTAATGTCGGAGTGAACCACATTTCCACTTCAAATAACTTAATAGAGGGAAAGCTTAAAAGTGCCATGCGTCAGCAAAAATGCTGTTTAGCTGCACACCCCGTGTTCCCTGGTAAAAAGCGTTGTTGAAAAAACTATACTGGCATTCGTTTCCTCATTTTTCTCTATTGCCAAACAATTAGATCGTGCGTCCAAGCAATCTGCGCACAGTCTGCGGTGGCGACTTCAATTTGGATGGAAAAACGCGCGGCCTAGTGAAGAGTAAGGCTCTTGGAGGACCTTCTTGGCATTACTAATGCGCGCGCTAAACGTGAATGTAGTTCCTTTAGAAAATTTTGAAATTTCTTTCAAAACAAGAATTGGTAAGTGCATTTCCAGTTGCGACCAGGTATTCTTAACAAAATGTGCATGATTAGACAAATTTTTGATGAATCTTTGACCTTTATGCTGATTCATGATTCAATCGGAATCCAGTGATATTAGAAAGCGACGATATAATGGCAGGTCTATGGGTACCTAAGGACTCACCTGTAGCTCCTTGTGGCCCAGGCGGGCCGGTTAGACCTCTCTCCCCCGGCGGACCGCTTGGTCCACGGGCTGACCGCACCGGGATTCTTACACGTCCCTGGCCAGTATGTTTTGGACCCAAACATTCCAATTGTAAATGACAGGTCGATTCCGATTCTCTCGAATTCACGGTGCCTAACTGGCATCGCCCGTGTCGTAATTGTACCAATAATAGGAACAAAAAACACACAATATGGCCACTTCCCATTCTCTGAAATTCAGTTAACCATCAAAGTAAGGCTGATTCCACGATCGAATAAATGCAGTTGCAATCGGTAACCATTTCTCCGTCATTTTGCTTGTTCCACTCGAAGTGAAAAACAAACTCGCATGTCAGTCGAACAGTCAGCCAATAGAAATAGGCAGTTCCCATAGGCAATGTCTCCGTCTACTGGATTTCCCTAGCTATTTTAGCAGCGTGATCCAATGAAACGAAGACATACGGGGAGGGGGGTGAATGAATCAGAGCAGAAATCGTCTTTGTGGAGCAGGAACCTTTCGTGCTTGTGTGTGTTTCTAAATCTACTGCTTTTGATTAGAGATGAAAACTAGATGATAGGGGATATGCATTAACCAATTGGATTGAGCGGCAAGGGTGAAAATTAGAAATCCTTTTTTCCTATTTAAACGAACGATAGTGAAACTGCAGTACCCGAGTTGAAGTGTAGAATTCAAAGTAGTCACCCACCAGTCAGTGCTTCGCTACTTCTTAAAAGCTATAATAATAATATGCTACACGAGATTTAATACACATGCAGGTTCGTGAACGGCTTGAAAGCTAGTAAAAGCATGGCACAGCATTTGTGGTGCGCGCGCAAGACAATACAACCTAAAGATCGCGTCATTTCTTTTTTACTCGGTATCGAGTCTATTTGATCGCAATCTACTACCCGATGAATTCCAATGCGATGCAGACAAAAGTTTCGTCCATCGAAACCAGAAGAAACCCGTGAGAAATCAAGTAACTCAAGTGGATCGCATACTGACTTTCAATCTAGGCTAACCTCGAGGTAACATCAAAGTATATTTATGAAAATTCTTTCGTTTAACATCATATTTCCGCTTTTACGATTCCTGTACAATTAGTTTGTTAATGCGGACCGTTTCAACGATGATAGTATCACAGACAGGCTTGTGGCAATTTTTGGGTCATACGTTTCGATCACCGCTCACTTCCTCTTTCAGCAGCCCATCAGTGACCATAGTCCCCTTTCAATGACAGAAAAGCACTAAAAAGGACACAATCGCATCTCATGCCAGTGTATACATGGTTAGAAAACGTTGCAATATAATTCCTGTTATAACCTAGCTTTCGTTCGGCTAAAGTGCAACTAATCTGCCAACATGGCTTTGCTTTTTAAAACATACCAATAAAACAAATCGAAGATTTTGTAGTCAAGTTGATCAAGCGGTTTTTATGGCCAGGTTTTCCAGTCGTTACAAATCTTTTGAACTGTCGACTATTCCTTCTGCTTAGTCGAAACTGCATAATTGACACTGGTTTGTCTCTCTCACACACACAAGTATACACTTGTGTTGAAGCTCTTAATTAGCCAGCATGATGTGCTGATTATTGGATTCTAACTCTTACTAGTCTTGTTGAGATTTGGCCACACGACCAACTTTAGCAGCAGGCCACTCACGTTCTCCGGATACAGTCGTTTTCGAATGCTGATCCAGGCGTTCACTTATGTACTCTAGCATGTGATGAATAAATTTCTGCTTACTTGTTTCTCTTCCTAAAGGATGGTCATGGCAGACTGTCGAAAAGTATGATTAGAATATCATTCAGTCTTAATTCTCTACCATTACATGGTCTTTCGAGCAAATGCAGTTACAAAAAAACCAAACCAATAAATCATACCGTTGGCAATGTCAAATGTTCCCAGTGAATAACTTCTACCAGTAAATCCGAAAAAGTATCGGCATCGGTAAAATTACCCAAAATCTTTTATTACTTATAACGCTACATTACACATTGTTTGATTGGTAAGCATGCTCATTTGATTTCTGACCGAATAGATGCCTTATTAAAGTATCCGCTTGGTTACGCCAAAAGTCCAGGTGACTGGAGTAAATCATTTTTGGAGTGGTCAGTCCTCCCGGCACTGGGATATCATGGGATGTAATAGACACCACGGATTGCCCTGAAAAACAAAAACCGTTACTATGCTTGATTCGCTATCCTCTGGAATGCACCCTTCATGGACAAGTCTCAGGTCACCTGGACAAGCACCGAACTGCAGTAGTGCCTGTACAGTCTAATAAAGGGCAAGACTTAAATGGATTGGATGGTGTGAAAATTTTAGTTTGAGAGAAGCGTAACCATTTCAAGATCGCAGTATCTAACAGTATTTCCAGAATGTCTTATGACTACATTACTGGAAATTATTATTTTGGTTGCCATCAAGGTTTCACCTTACTGCCCTTCCCAAGTAACTTTACAGAGAACACTAGTAAAACCGGACTTTTCACCTTCGTACTACTTACAGTCTTACTGAACTAACTTGCTGTTATTTGTGCCTGAAACTATTCAGGTTTTATGCAAACCAAAACGGAAGTCATCTGAGTGTCACCCTGGGAGAAACTCGTGAAATTTCGACCTTGCACTCAAAGTGCCAAGCTGCCCGACGTTGTTTAAACAAATTTTGAGCAGACCCAACGGGAACAGTTTTGTAAGCCGCTTTAAAACTGATACTGACATTTAGGAGCTGATCATGTCTGAGACATCTTTGCTTTTAGCGACAGGATTTTAATCGGCCTATCTTTTTAACTTTATTGAATAACCTAGTAGCAGCATAACCACTTAGTCTGAGTTGATCTCAGTGGAGTTTTGCTGCAGGCTTGTGTTTTGTTTTGTATTATTTTGCATTGTATTGTATAGTATAGACTTTTGCGTACAATAAATATTGTCGCATTACAGTCAAAAATGTGTGAGTAAAAAATAAAATAGGGGAAAACGAAATTAATATATTAAATAAAATATACTCATCATCTCGTAAAGATTATAAAAGAGCTCATTGAGGAATAATCATAGAGTATTAGGATAGGTTGCTCAGGCATTCGGATGAAACCCGATCACGGTTTGTCAAAATGCGTGCTAAATATGGGACAGTAGAGTTCCTATAGATATTGATCCTAGAGAGTATGGAACGAAAAGCGGATCGTGTAGAAATATGAGAGTGACACTGAAAGATCATTGTGTAGAGAATGCGTGGGATCTGAAAGAATTTTGTGAGCAAATTTCTCACATGCTGATAAGTGTTGATCACGTAGATTAAGGGATGATTCGGTTAGTGGTACGAAGGACACACGGCTAATAATTGATAGCCCCCGACGAACAATTTAAAAGTCTTTTTAAGTAACCTTGGAAAAATAACAGGAGAACAGTAGTGAAGGATTGGAAAAACACATTGGTATACAAATCGGAAGACGACGCTTTGTTTTGCCTTGTAGTGTCGAAGCTTCCTGATTTGAAATGAAAACCGTCGGAGAGTTTTTACACAGGTAGAATTATGAGAAGTCCACTTCAGCTTTATATCAATAATAACTCCTAGATATTTCACAGAATCAACCCTGGTAAGAGTTTTGAGTTGATGGAATTCGGTTCAGACAGGTAGGCTGACCGAAGGAGAGAGAACAGACATTCGAAACATTTAGATGTTTTGAGATTTAAACCAGCTCGTGCAGATAGGTTGTTGGAAATACTTTGAAAATCATCGTTGTTCGAAACAGCTTGAGAGAGGGTAACATCATCACAATACTTAAACGGATGACAGAGTGAGCTAGTTGATAAGTCACTGATGTAAGTGGAGAAGAGAAACGGTGAAAGAACAGCACCCTGCAGCACTCCTGAGTTGTCCATTGGGAAGCAAAGCACCGAACATAACCACCAGCTCTTCTAGATGTAATTAAACAAAGTAGCACGAGACAAACAGAAACAAATACAAGGATGATAATTATGAATCCGGATCTGAGTCGTCGAATGACAATTCTTGATTATTCGGGCCACGTCACTTTGGATTCAATCTTACTTTTTGTGTTCCTGATTATTTATCACTGGAGTTAACTATAAATGAAAACAGTAGGTACAGTTTAAGCCATGACGCCAGCATTTCGCTACACTGGTCCCGAATTGTCTACTGGTTCGCGAACGTATATATTGCAAGTATCAAGCATGAGTGTAGCGAAAAGGGGAAGACCTATAGTCACCAGGACCCACAACACTGAGGGAAAGGGGGACAGGTAACTGTGATCCTGAAACGTGAACGACCATCGAACCACTTAAGTTCTCACTTGCTGAGGCGTGGCACCAATCCGCGTGAAGACACATTACCGTTGCTTGGTATGCCATGACTACTAAAAAATAATAGACGGCAGAAACTACATACCCTTCTGTCGGGACGAGTACATACAGCGTGATCTTGAACCCGCTGTTGATGAACCTACAGCAGAAATAAGGAGTCCGCTTCACATAGATGGAGTATTTCTGTCTCATTGGTCTTGCAGCAGCTCTGGCCCATTCTAAGCCGTGACCTTCAGCCTTTGCCCTCTGTTTACGGCTTGTCCCTATTGTGCAATGAGAAAACCACCTGATGTGAGAAAATATTTCAGTGAGCTCGTCGATGAATTAAAAATGCTTCTTATGCATGAAGTTTATATCCGTCAGAAGAGCAGTGGTCTATATTACACCTGTAATTGTCACAACGGATGCACTAGCCCGGGCTACGATCAAACAGAGTGAGCATCACACTGGGTACCATAGTTGCAACGGATACATTATTCGTGGTAGTTGCATTTCGAATTATCTATTTTTCTCGGTAATGCACCAGGGAAAAGAAGTGGTGGCCTCTTTCATTCTTCAAAAGAGCAAGATCGTTACAAGAATCCAGTTTGGGAGGTTGTCTGGTCAAGTCTACCCATGCGAATTGGGTAGTAAGCCATTTTGGTCGGGCAAAGTTGTGTGCATCACTAATTCCCCGAATGAAGTGATATTGTACAACATACGCCTACTCTGACTGGTGACCTTATCTGTGAGACCCTTCACTACCCTGAATCCAAATATACGGAAGATTTTCCCATTAACTCGACAATGTTGCCATACTTAAAAATATATCTGTATCACCGGCTCTCCGACGCCATTGAATTGCGCTTGATAAACAACACTGTAGCACTAAGAAACCCACTGTTCCTTAGTTTGCATATCACCAATTTCTAGGCATCACATTGTTATTTCAAAAAACAGAAGCACACACGGAACAGAAGTGCGCATTAGTTATTGTCGTTGTTTTTAGGAGTAATCTACCGCAAGAAAAGAAAGGAGTCCAGTGGGCACAATGAACGAGGAAGAATTCTCCGACGTTCTCAAAGAAGCAGACAGCCTGCAAAAGATACTAGGCAAAGTACGCCCGTCTGAGAGGGTGCGAAATTGAACGTTGTTCCGTGTAGTTTATTTTAAAGTATGGTTAAGTTTATATATGTATATATGAGTGACTATATACATATATATATATATACATATATATATGTAGTCACTCATTCGTGTTAGACAACGAGTCCTAGTTTGAATCGAAACGTCACAATAAACGTTATAGCCCAGTGTATGGCTTCCAACCTCTAATGTAAATATATGTATATTTATGTATATATATATATATACGCCAAAGTTAGACTACCTTGTGTGACACCGTGTATAAAGTTAATCATGGGATAACTACCATTTTTGTATGACAATGAAAAGTAAAAACATCGAGGTGAATTTATTTTGGCTATGAAATTGACTAGCAAGTGGATGTTAATCGCTGTCGTTTTTTGTTCATTGCAGATTTGTGAAGAACAGCATCTATTAGGTGGATTGCTTGACACATGATGAAAAACCTGAATGTAGAAAGGATTGTGTACAACTCATTTAAACAGTTCAATAAAGAACTAGCAAACCATGATTCGGTTTTGTAATTTTACTCGGATTAGGTTAAATCTAGAACGGATAAGGTGAAGAGAAATGTGTGTAAAGTTTATGGAATGTTTGCCTTTGCGATATCGGTAAACGATTCCAGCAGATAGAAACAGTTACACATACGAATGATCCAAGTCCTTAATTGAAAAGTGGCCAAAATTGAACAATGTTCTCCACTGCGATCAACAAGCAGTTCCCAGGTGTGTTCGAGTGTGTTTCAAAGGGCTGGACTACATGTTGTTTCGTTTCGGAACACTAAAATTGTTTTGAATTGTATTTGGGACTTTTCCGGGTACATTTAAGAGCTTTTATTCCACTTGATAACTATAATGGTGAGTCATGAACTTAGTAGTTCACTTGCATTGGCTAGGTAGGCCGAAATTAAATTTGCCTTAAAAAGATAGTTGAAAATTGCGCCTCTAGTTGTTGGTCACAAGCAACGTTTGGGTCTTCTTGAACCCAAAAGTAATTTTCAGCCGCGCCCTATGCTGTTTCTTGCGACTCCCACTTCTATCTACCTGGGGTCTTATGTGCTTTTGTGGAGTGGAGAAGGATCGCTGTCACGTCGTAAGTTCTTAATGTGGATGGATTATCTTATTATGGGATAGCACCGCTCCTGGCAAGTTTTTCCTACGAAATTTCTTTGGGACCCATTTCGATAGAACATGTATGAAAATCGCATCCCCAATGGGCTTGAATGTTTTCTGGTATGTTAATGGAGCTACACAGAAAATAATAAGTAGCAAGATGACAAGTTTTGTTTTTTCGCGGTACTTATTTTGGGACATTTTGTTTGTTCTCGTTGATTATTTTGATGAGAGGATTCACGAGTTCTACAAACGGACATACAGCATTTCCGCCATTGACTTCGGTTTCGTGCCATATCCCTTAGCATCTTTGAACAGCAACAGTCCTCATCTCTCGAGCCTTAACTAGGAAGAAAGGAATCACCAACCAATGTAAAAGCCGAAGCTAATGTCTTCATTCCTCTACACAAGTCATAAAATGACTGTCGCGTCGCTTCCTCCACCCTTGAGCAACGGACGCAAAAAGGACAGGAAAAGGTAGAGGATGAACAAACATGGGCAAAACGTATCCACCCCACCATAGGCGATGAAGTGCGAGTGCTGTCTTTCACACGAGGACGCATGTCGTCATTGGTCACCCGATTTTGCCACCAGATTCAACCAGCGCCTCGGAGACATGGATGATCGACACAGATACCTCATAAATAATTGGAGACTTATCAACTAGTTTTCTTTTTCTTATTTTGAACCTCCTGAAGCTTCCTATGACCCGTTGTCAGATCTTCTCGAGGTGAATCGTGGAAAGACTGATTTTGTACACTTTCACTGCAAACCTGACGTTGCTTGGTTTGTCGCTGATTTTCGTCACCACCTTTTGATTTTGGATTTCATAGTACGGTCATGAGCGCACTACACAAAAATCTGAATAAACCCATGGTAAGGCAGTGGCTTAAAGCTTTCGCACAAGCTTTAACAAGATCAAGGAGTACTATTTTATTGTCTTCTTCAGAATGGTACAGACGTTGACAACGGACAGTGCGTTGACTGAGTTTCGGTCCGCGTTTATTGCTTTTTGTTGTTGCTTATCACACATTGAATCAGGTGTGAATCATGTTGAAGAGGCTGGCGCTCGGGCATGCTGTGCAAGGAATCCAGACATACGCTATCCCACTGTAATAGCTCCTTTGAAACTTAGAATCACAGAATTATAAAACATTCTAGAACATATAGGGTTGATTAGTCCCGCTCCCACGGGATCACCTATTGGAGCTCGCATACCTAAGCCAATCAGGAGTCAGTTAACCTCTCATTAGGAGCTCAGGTAGTTGCAGCCTTAGGTAGTCGTTGAGTCCCTACTGCCTTTTGTGACTAAGTCACGGAAAAGGCCACTACGATATCTAACTTAAAAATGGGCCTGCTGTTATCAGCTTTGGCCCTGCAATGTGCTGCAAGACTTCACCGTCTCAAGACAAAACAGTCACAGGCTGCTCCGTCAGTCGAGCGAATTTCATCGAACACACCAAAATTAATGCAGAGCAGGCACAATCGTGGCTGGCATTAGTTGGTAGTTTACTCATTCAGAACAGAATTTATGTGGCACCTATAATTTTATTGTATTTTAGTTTGTATGTCACAATTCTGTATGCTTTGTGGGTTTTTTGTTTTACGGAATAAAAACACTCCCTGCGCAGCGATGTGGGTTACAGCGGATCGTTCCTAAACCGTGTTCCTGCTGCAATCGCCTGCTGTCATTTAAAGGAATAGAAAGCCATTTCAGTCTGTTGATGAATTAGAAATAAACACGCAAGGGGGTAGTTGGATTTGACCAAGAGATAAAAAGTTAATGCGATTTTTGACTTCACTTGTGGTTGGCTATCTACTTGTTTTTTCTTCTCAGTAACATGTTTCGAGTACGCATGAATGAACAAAATTTCCCTGGAAGCATAAAACCTCTTTCTGAATGTTAACCTGGCCTGATCAAAGAGAACCCTCTGACGAATCACCATGTGATGCTTAAATGGACTTACCATCCGTTTTCGCTCCTACCGATTCAAATGAGGTTCTAGTGAGAGGTCTCAAACTTTGGCCTAACATTTTAGTTTACCATGAGGTATCTTCGGCACTGACCTTAACATTCACTACTATCAAATCAGTCGTTTACCTTTATGAGCCTAAACGTAATTGATGAGCCCAACATTAGCCTTTTAGGTACAGTAACCCTAAACTTGCTGAAGAATTTTTTAGGTTTTGTATTAAGAGATAAAATCTCCCTGCGGAGACAAAAAGTGCACACATTACTTTTAATTGCAAGAGAAAAACCGTTCCTCTTATCCATGGGCACACTGGCTGTATCATAACATGTCCTGGATAAAGTTCTTTCCGAGATTCATAAACCACCAAATTCCAGAAACTTTCAATAGCACTACACTTTATTCTCCATGAACTCATTCTACAAATGCAGACGCATTAGCGTGGTGAAATTTTGGTTAACAGCTGCTAGCACTGCCACTGAACCGAATGAGTACATAGACTAATCACCCACACTTATTAAAACGGATTTTTGTCAGGTTCAGTTTGCCTACTTTTATGTTGACACTTCCAAAAAGTGAATGCAATTGTTTGGGCGCAGTCGAGACCTTTGTTCAACCCCAGATAGTACACTTCGTGGCATTCCCAAGGGGCATGCTGAGCTTCATCTCAAGGCTTGTGACATTCGCAAATCTAGTTCTGGAAACGCTGTATGTAGCCACAAATCCTTGAAGGACTCCCTGAAATCAGTCCCCATGTCCGGTTGACATCACAAGTGAGGTGCTGACTAAAGTCCACAATGGTGGGAGACAACAAGAACCCAGTCAGCATAGGCCGCGCTAAAATGCCCCTAGAACGGTCCCCTAGGGACCGTTTTTCAAAGTGGGATTACATCATACGGTTTTTTGGTATTTTAACTGGCAAAGTCATAGGTTGAACATTTCCAGTTCCTATGTTTCTCCGAAGGCTGAAACACAAAGTATATTAATGATTTCATATTTTGAGCACCGCAGTTGGTAACTTTAGGAAATGAGGATAAATGCTGCTTGGGTAGGGCATAGCTAATGATTTCCTCTCACGAAAATTCCCAAAGTTTATAGAATCTACGAAGAAATGGTCGTTGAGGCCTCCAGTGTTCTGGCCAGTCGTACTACGCGGTTTTAATGAGTTCTAATTGTGAAAGTCATCCGGTCTCGTGAGCTTTTGGTGATTGCTTGCTACGCGTAAGTTGCGCTGTTGTGGCCAGGGTTTTCGTGAATTTTCTAATAAATGAATAAGTGGATTTCCTTATTAATTGCTTGAACATGTGTTATTTGTTTTCGAGGGTACGCTGTGGACTGTTATTATTGAAACCACAGTATTTATTTGAATATAAATGTAAGATTTGGGCTAAGTTTATGCTTGTAAATTACTTTTACCATTGAGTGCTTCATTGTGCTCTCGTAATCGTAAAATTTACTTGTTATCTGATGTACGTTACTGTGGGTCACCTGGATGGTATCCCTTGAGAATGGCATTAGCTAGTTTACAGAATTTACTTAAGTAAGGGGACAATATATATTAGAGACTCAATTACAAAACTTTAGATTCGTGTTTAAGGTGGTTCCCTGGACATCACTGCCTAACCTACTTCCCTGTGTCATTTCATTTCAGAGGTTCTGTTTTTTCCCTTGCGTCCATGTAAACAATTCACAATATCAATTTCCGTGTAAAGTCCCGCTGTCCAAGAAATTCGTTATTAATATTGCGGCAAGAAATGAATCGACGAATAGTTCCAGGCCTTGTTTATATGTGTGGACACCTCAGAACATCGATGTGGAGACAAAGAAAGGAAGCGCTGAGGGTTGCTGGGGCCCAGGTAGGACAAATACAACTGTCAGACTATGAACAATGGACCAGAAATGTATGCGGTGAACTCTAAAGCCTATCGTTGTTTACAATAAACAGGTGATAGCACAACGTCTCCCAGCTCAGAAGTAAGCTGTGGAGGTTTAATGGGAACAAATGTGGTATGTGCGATCGAGGCGCGAGATATCTCAAAAATATGTTACGGGTAAAACAGTCTTGTATGTCATTAAGTGATTGTAGTGACGACGAAATAGAGAAAGAAACTGAGTATGCTTCCGCGTCAACTAGCGATGCAGTTGATTCCTGGTTAAATGGTCCAGCATAGGACATCCGTAAATTAGATCTTTCATATAGTGACAATATGTAATTTTAGCTCCCAGCGCAGAAACCGTGGTCCGAACGCATCACTAACATGGACGTTAAAGGTCAGTTATGCTTGGGGATTTTTAGCTGTAAACAGACTTGGTTCCTGCGATACCCGCAATTTCTGTCATTCGTCAAACGACGTTGCAAACCAGAACCCATATTACGACCGTGTAGTAAGTTCTACTAAAAAAATATACTAAATTTTACGGCCAAATTTCTCACGAACGTATGGGCATCAACATTCGGTAATCGAACTCAGGGTGTAAGGCGTCAGTTAATGACAACACCCATCCTGGGTCAGCTGATCATGAAAGGTGTCAATTGGAAAACGGTTTTGTCTGGCACGAACGTTTGTGCGTTTGTAATAGGTAAGTTCCAGACTGTGTTGCTTCCAACTTGTAGATTTTGTTTGGCATATGAGCTACCCAGGAGCCATCGTGCAAACAGTGCGAGAAAAGACGAGGCAGTGCTTCCAACGCTGTAGGTACTCCGCTCAAGACGACCTCAGAAACTCAAGGTGCATTGGGGTTCATTGTTCCGTGACAACGGTGAGTCACCTGCTAGCTGCTTTGAATGTAATCTTCATTAAGAAATGAGACGTACGTATCCGAAGCGAAAACGACGACGAAGTATATATCTGTCTATTTGACATATATATATATATATATATATATATCGCGTGGCTTCATTTCTGCAGTAACATATAACGTTTGCTACGATCAGTTTATATTGTCACCATAAACGTCATCCGTCAGTGTGGTAAAGTAATGATGCCAATTCCCATTTTGTTGTTCAGACTGAAAAAATTTGCGGGAAAATTTTTCACCAACGGCCGTCTAACAAAATAAGCTAGAACCAAAGAAATGCCACTTCATTGTGCATTTTAACTTCTAAGTTTGTTGATAAAAAATGCATACATATGCCGAGGACTTTTCTTTGTTCCTGATGGTTCCAGTTATGCGCGTGATGCACCACTAAAGGTAAAAGTCCACGTCGGACCGTTACAGTGTGTATTAAGTTGCAGAATTTACGTTCGACTTAGACCTTCCACGCAGGTTAATAGATTAGTTCCGGATTACGATTAATAAATGCCTATGGGCATGTGATGATAGCATAACGTAGCTTGCCTTGCATTTGTACGTGCAACTTTGTTGTTCGGCCGATAGTTGTCTATTTCTTGTTTGCTTGAGCGTTAGTAGATAAATGCATATGGAGTAGTAATGCCACCATTAGCACAGTTACCAATGTGTTAAGCAAATAAAGAACCAATTATGCGCAGCTAAATACTCTGATTTCCTGCCTACCTTCCTTTCATTTAGGCATATGGAAGAATCGCAAATGACTGCTCAAACGTCAGTGGAATAAAACATTCACGCAACCGAACAGCATTTGCTCTGCATCGTCTAATTGATATTTTAATACATTTTGCAGATATCAATGCTGGTCTTATTTTGTTTTGCTGCAGACCATTGCGTTAAAAAAGAGCAGTTGGGTTTAGGATCAAAGCAGGGGAAGTATGGGCGTCCTTAAATCGCAATTAGATTTAGGCTGCGCGTCATAGGATTTCTTTGTGCGGGCTTTTATATTAGGGTCTCAGTAGGCTTTTATTGGGAGATTTTGTGGGGAAATGTTGCAAAATGCATACCAGGGTGTTTGCCGACGGTTTTTCAAAACGGTCCCCAAAGCGACCCCTGGTTGTAGCAGAGTGCCTGTTTTGGGGTTGCTTTCGGGGTCTATCAGGTGTCGGTTTGGGGACTGCTTGGGGTTTGTTTCGGGGCGTTTGCGCTGATTGTGAAGGTACTTCAGGCAGAAAAGTGAAAGAGATTTTCGCAACATGATTAATTTGTCTGTAGCTAATTAGTACTGCATACAGTTCAGCTGCAGCATCAAAATATGGACCAATTTGGTCAATCTGCAATAGCACAGATTTTTCCGAAATGGGACAAATATTTCTGGACATCATTCTCTATAAGATCTCCTTTAATTTCCGGTGTCAGATTTGTGGCATTTGTTTGGTTGCGTCTGCTTCACCGCACACTTTTCCTCTCGAATCACACTTTCAAGAACTCTTGCCCTCGAACAGAGCATAATTTTCGGTTTTCTCCACCTTAGTTTGCTTTCACGTGTATAATAGCACCGGACCTAATTCGGTACGACGATGTATGAAGACATTACGAACACTTGGCTTTTGGTACTTGTCTTCCCTGTTCTTTCGACCGAAAAGGCTGCAGAAGACCTTCGAAGTGTGACCTCAAACGTGTCTTCTATCTGACTCCGATATTGCAGTTGACTAAGCCTCTCATTCGACAGAATAGAGGAGACTTGAGTTAACAAACGGGAGTACTGTATTGAGTGGAGGATAGTATGCAAAATGGTTACAAGTGGAAGCAAACGTGAAAACATATGGTCTTAGTAACCTTGATTACAAACCAACCTTTGTGCATGTGCATAAAGGTCAGTCGGTTGCGCGTCGGACCATGCAGGCAGGAGTATAAAGTCAATCAGGATAAGATAAAAATTTGTCCCGATAAAAAGAAAATTGCTGGACAAGAGAGTGTCAAAAATAAAAAGCCGAAAACAAGGGAACGCAGAAATTACTAGACGTTATTTGAAGAATTTGATGTTGGGGGACAGGAACTAAATAAATGCAGCCGGGGGAAAATTCCCAGATACGATCAGAGACAGTAAAGATAGTCCGGTGGCGCTGAGGACGTTGGGTTTGGAGTGAGGTGAAAAACGGGAACAGTCGTTATGCTGATGAGAGATTAGCGCAAACAGCCGCGTGGTGAGTTATTGGAGGTGGAAACAGGTGGAATAAACGGCAATTATTAGGGAAAATGGGAACGATATGAAGAAGGATGAAGAAATCAGCCGATAGAAGCCTGAGTTCGATTGTCTGAACGCCTTTTTCGTACTGTGCTTGCCTGCCCTAAGACATCAGAACCACTTGAGCATCACCCTCACTCAGCGCGGTACGACTAAAATACTCACAACCAAGATGCTCGACAAGTACAAAGAAAAGGCAGTTGGGAGTGATTAGAAGTTGTGTATACATATATATATATATATATATATATATATATATGACGGGTGAGTGCGAGCGAAGAGTGCACGAGCGACGTGCAAGTGGCAACAGCCCTGAGCGATTTGCGTTCAGTTAACCAAGCAATTCGGGATAAACTAAACCCATATTCCTATTCAGGGGCCTCCTGCTGTCAGAAAACGGCTCGGCTTGGAACCATGCAGAGGGAGCCTGAACCTCCTGAATGTCTTGTTGTCCCGGCGTTGTTCGCAAACTGAGTAATTTGCCGCTTGCTTGATGGTCGCGTGGGCGCTAGCTGTTGGTAACTGACAGTGCGCCGGACGCCCATCCTGCACACGGCCCTAAGGGATAAACTCCGGAGGTTGATTCACAGCCTATCTGTGCCCACACACCGCTACAGCCGAGCTGCCAGCCGGAGGTAGTCTGGTGCAATGGCTGCAATTAAACTGATCCATGATCCATGCAAAAGAATTCTGTACCTGTATTTAACCTTGGCTTCAAGGTTTTTAGTTGAATCACGAATACAATTCATGCTCAAATAATGTTCTCTGTTTTGGGATTTCATTCGTTGAATCGGACTTTTTCACTGATAATTTGGTTGTTCATCAATAATTCGCAAAATCGCATTGGCGTTGCCTTTAAAACTAATCTTACAAGGCAAAGTCCTGTTTCTGAAAATTTGAACGTTAGTTCGTCGTCTCCAGAAATTTGGGACTGCCCGGAGGTCTTTGAAATACAGTGCACTAAAAATGAAATCCCTGAGGAGATTAGGCGGATTATAATTTTACTGTGAATTTTGGGGAAGGAAGCCCATGCAGTGATCAATAATCTTGCGGATCCGAGGAATCTGATTTCTCCGAAATAAGCCGAAATAGTATCTCTGTTGCTGGCACATCTTCGACCACTAACTATTAAGCAAACAAAATAGCCCATTTGCATAACTTCATACGGAAACCTGATTAAGATATTCGGGGTTTCATAGATCAACTGCAGACTAAAGCAGCTAAATTTATCTTCAGTGTCCGGCTAGGATTTCAATTATGGGCTGCTCCCATAGCTGGTATCAACCACCCTGTACTACGTAAAATTTCATATTAGGCGAAAAGCCTACATTTTAGTCTATTCGTATTGTGTGTAATGTTTCAGGGTCTAAAATCTATGGTAAATAGAATTCATAATATTTTCATAATAAGACTGAAGACGTCTTCAAAAGGTAGTATGGTCGCTTGGGGAATTTCACAACGATTAATATCAATTCTGGGTGTGCAGAACAGAGTGCGGTGGGCTCCAAAACTCTGATCTCAAATAAAAGCCAGTCCGGAACCCGTGCTTCTTGTGGTAGATTACACTCCTGGTATAGCGGCTTGAATCGAAGATGCACTTGTTATAAACGCGGTAAGCTTGGGCATATCCATTCGTTGGAAAAATCTGCTATTCCTTGCAAACTGATGCACTCAGATATAGCGCAGTCCAGTGATATATGTCATAACTTCTGACCTATTTCATTAACAGCTGGCTGATCTAAATCAGATACTTGGTAAGGCTTTTACATCCCATGCAGCACAGGATGATACTCGAGTATCCCCTTTCCGTCCAAAAAGAGGACAGTCAGACATGTGCCCTTTCTCATGCACCTTAGTGGTACATCAGGCTTAAAGTGTCACTCACATGGGAAAAAATTATTTTTCTGGCCGTAAGTTAACCAACGTGATTTTCCTCAAGAACATAAACCACTTCCTTATGGGCACAGAAAGCAAGTTGAGGCCTCGTTATTTCGTTTCGGCTGCCAATAACGCCTGGAATTTTCAGTTGCAAGCCTTAATAATCGGCGTTTAACTCGTTTAGTGATTTTGCCATTCTCAAGTTGTTTATGTTGATCAGAGTTCCTATAGCAATGGATCTGCAGATCCAGAGGTTATGCTATGTCGAGCTCATGCTAACCGGTCGCGGGAAGGTTTGGGAAGCAATCATGGAGCTAAGTCTGCATGCCTCCCCAATATGCAGGTCGCGTTTGGAAAATGCCAAGCGTCTGCCTTCATTTTTGAAGGGAGGTCTATCAACCATGAAGTGAAAGATGAAAGCCGCTCTGTCTAAGCATTGTGCTATAATTTTCTAAGGATTATATGAATATAATGGAGGATTTTTCGACGAACATAGGAAACAGCCTCCTTCCTGTTGGTCGGCAATTCATTTAAACAGATGCCGGAACATCTTAATAATTATGGAATTGATTCATTCGAAAAATGCCCAGTAGGACGAGCATTTTCTACTAAAATTTTCTGAAATCAACAAACTTATATCTGCAGTTGCAGGACCTCACGGATTGGATTTCCTGCAATTTCCGTTGTGTTTTAGTGTCGTTTTTTTGGTGTCGTTTAATTCACCGTCGGGTGCCCGGAAGCGAAACGGGTTTTGAGCTCCTGGGGAAATACTGTTCATCCTTCCATATGCAAATCATACTACCGAGAAGAAAAGCCAAAACTTTTGGGATTTGTGTACCCTTTGTGAAAGTAAGTCTTGCCCGACCGACTAAAATCCTCCCACGAATCACCATGTGATTCTGAAACGAACCTATCATCCACTCACGCTCCTAAAGATTCGAACGAGATTCTAGTGAAAGATACAATTCAGGATGTTACCATAAGCTTTAGTTCATAATGCGACAGCGGATTTTCATTAATTTTGGGTATTTTCTTTAAAGGATTCATCAATGTTAACAGGGGTTCTGTCTTCATTCAGAGATAGGTAGTCGCTCGATGAAAACAATACCCCTAGATTAAGGGTTTGCAAAACCGATTGTCTCAACGCGGATCCCTTTTTAAGATTGCTCGCCCTTAATTATTTTGACCACTTCTGCTTCAATCTTAATCCGCTCTGTACCACTGTAATACTGACAACCCAGACACTTGGCTGGTACAACGAAAAGACAGTCGGAATCGGTAGCAGGTTGAGTATATTTTGAGAGGTGTGTGCGAGCGGGGCGTAAGTGAGCGATGCGCGAGTGGCAATCGCGTTGGCGGTCGATTTTCGGTTAAACACGCGATCCAGAGGAAGAAATCAGTGTTCCGCCGCAGGTCGTGATGCACCAGTAGCCTGATTCACATTTTCCTACTCCAGAGTCTTCCTCGGTTGACAATGTGTCGGCTGCATCCCAAGTGCTCATGTACGTCCTTTTGAGTAGATTGAAAGCACGAAGCTTTACGAGACATCGCAAAAGCTGCATATCGCGTCGTTGATCAGCTCACGATGCATCTATTTGCAGTATGAATTTGCGATCCTCCGGGCACGTTCCGAGTTCACGGGCGGGTTACACTTGATACTTTTTGGAAGTGTTATTCCTAAGGCAGTGATGTAGGAAGAACAGTTGCTCGCAGACAGCAGCGGAACGCTTGGAATAGTTTCCTCATTTTCTCACACAATTGAGCGCATTGCGTCCAAATGTTTTATTGATGAGTGAAAATATCTGCAGCTCAGGTTGCATATTTTTAGAGTTGAGAAGGCGTACACTGAGTTAATACGTTTATCGTGACGTTTCGATCCAAACTAGGACTCGTTGTCAAACGTGAATGAGTGATTGAATGGGATCGCTAGTTCCGTTCGGTTTTGTGCACTGTCCGTCTGTTTGTCTCTCTATTCTGCATCCGGGTCTTGTTAAGATTACGTAATGTTTGTCAATCTCCACATGCCGATTGAACGAGTTATTCGAGTGGAGGGCTTCAAGAATCAGTCGCTCCCCCTTTCTGTTTTCCCGGCTGACTACCTTTGCGTTGTTGATGTTGACCTCATGGCCTGTTTGTGCACAGTGGTTCCATATCTGCGAGTGTGGGTCAGCGCGTCGTAGGGCTAAGCTATGTTCGTGCAAGCGTGTGCGTAATTGTTTGCTTGTCTCATCGACATACTGTTTGTCACATCCGAGGCACGGAATGGCATAAACTATATATGTATATGTATATATACATATATATATATATATTCATGATATTAAAATACTAAAAAGTAAAGCCAAATGGCTGGAGCGCTAGCTGTACGAAAGAAGTAGCTCCTTATTTCGCATCCAAAGCCAGAAGGGACCTGAATTTCAGCCCGGAGCAGCACAATGGAGTACTCTCGACTGGCCTCTGGCTGTTGAATTTTGGTGCACCGGTCAGCATACTGCGGTTTTCCATGACCTGTTATCCTTATATAAAATTTTGTTTGGTTGATTACCATGTGGTCCTTTAAAAGTCGGAAACTTTTCTAAAATGGCATGGTAGCTCTTGATTCAGTATTTCAGGCGAACGCACCTTAGGTAACCTCCATACCTCCAGCATATTTTCACTTCCTTAGAAAGGCAAGAAATCTTTTTAGGATAGTGGGTTTAACTTCACACAAAATGCGTTCATGCACAAAAACGGCCATTTTACATCCATTGAAAATCTTTGCAAAATTTATGTTTATGGACATGGAGGATTGGAATTTTACAAAGAACTTTCCATCTAATCAGGGCATAACATTTCAGACTAGTGAATAAACAGCAGTCTCAGGTTCTACCTCGGGGAAGAGGTCCCGCTTGCCACGAGTCCAACGAAACCACAGGTACATGGACGAAATAGCAACTTGGGACGCAATAAACAGGCCAATCATACCGCACCTGATTATTGGGCCTACTCTCAGCGAAACATGGATTTATTTCCTCGGATCGTTTGTTTAACCGAACGTTAACCTCGAAGCGCCGTTACCGTTTGCACGTTGCTTACGCAAGCCTCGCTCGCACGCTCCTGTTACATATACTCGACGTCCTACGGCTCTCGACTGTCGTTTTGATGTACCGGTCGAGTGTCTGGGTCGTCAGTATTGCAATCATACAGAGCCAAGTAAGAGTGACACACAAGCGATCATAACGGTTAAGGACAAGCAAACATAAAACGAGATCCGCGTTTTGGCAATCGGTATCAGATGTCCCCTAGGAGAGGGTACGTGCACTTCCAAGTGTGACCGGTTCTAGCCCCCGCCCTATATCTAACCCCATTTGGAGACCAAAAGGAATAGAATGCAATAGTGAATGACTTTATATTCCATAATAGTGTAAAATGTGCATATTTCTTATTCTATTTATGCGGTAAATCGAGATGAAGTCCAATTGCCCTTGCATCTAGTAGTTTAAACATTGTTTTCATTGGGTTGACACGTGCTTCTGCGTAATCTACCACCATTTGTGTCCTTCACACTAAATACCCTCCATGTATCAGCAAGTTTATCGTTTTTCCCGTTCTTATCCCGGACTCCCACTCACAGTGTCCCAAAAAGTTAACCATTTTGCGAGTTCTTAATTATTTACATCGACTGGACTAACCAAACCAATGTATGAGAAAAAGCGCAAGTGGATACCTGCAGTTTCCAATCTGCTGAGAACTAATTACAATGACTTCCCAGATTCGACGTATCGCTCAACTCCGTCCGATTTCTATAGAGTGAGCATCTGAGTAGGATTTTTCCCTTTCACAGTTGTTCGTCAACCGGGTGCACACTAGCCTGTGCCCCTCGCCACGTACCCTATGAAACCCGAATGAATTGTGGCTTCCGCAGCTGCTGGCAGAAAATGGAAAGTGGCCCAACCTACCAGGTGCTCCAACTTTTGGTATTCGTTTGTTAATTTCAGAAATTTTTAATAGAAAATGCTCGCGTTACTGGGCACTCTTCGACAAAACAATTTCCATAATGATTGAGATATTTTGACTTGTCTAAATGGATCGCCGACGCCAGTGACCTTTAGCTCTCAACCCCATTTTGGTGGTACTCTTCTAGGCTCCTCCTCCGTTATTTCCTCCAATCGTTTAAGCCAGGTTTGCCAATTTTTCATCCGTCACTCGTGATTCGTTGAATTTATTTGTCACAGATTAACTTCAGTGGGCATTACGTAAACTTTTTGAATTTTTGACGCTTCGACTAAATCTTGACATTTGCCACTGTCCCCCAACCGAGTTCTGCCTCTGCGATATGCATTTTCGATGTATCTAATTGTTGTGCATTGTGCTGAACATGATTTATGGTGACAAACTGAAAACCATATCTAATCTAAACTTATCCGTCTTTTTGTCCCTATCTTTGGGCTATTCTCTTCGATGAATTATTGTATACTATTGTAATGCTTGATCATGGAGCCAAGCTTGTCTCCTGGAGTTTCGGATAAACACATGCTATCGTATTATTATCATACTTCTGAATTTGCTTCCAACAAGATGATAACCGAGTATTTTTTTATCTTTGTAGACGATCGGTTGTATTGCTGAAAATTTAAAGCCACGATGAAAATAATACCTTATAATGTTTTTATCTTAACACAGTCAGAAAGATCCGCAAAGATGTGAGTCGGTGCCTGCATGCCGAATAGTACATCACCAGATAAGTGTTAGAAGGGCAACAAAGTAATTGCAAGACCAACAAACAGTGATCTCATTTTTATAGGCATTGGAAAATGAAAACTTTTAAACAATAACGGGAATCTGAAATCCCAAAACTGCCATTAAAATATGGCCGGCCTGCAAAATCTTAAGAAGCATCAAAAAGCACAACATTAAGCCAATTTTAAACCAGGGTTTCACTAAGGCCCTGACGGCATCCCTCCAACAGCTATTCTATGTTGCGGCCCTGACCTACCTTTGTTACTGCTCAGCCTCTTCACACATTCAATTAACTCCGGTGTAGTTACGGTCAGCTGGAAGCACTGCGTAATAACCCCATTATAAGAAAAGTCCTATCCATGGTCTGTCCAAATACTATCCCAATAACCACACGCCTGTTATCTCCAGGGTTATGGAGAAGTTGGTAATACGATCCATACTGGACCAACGTTTAGCCTTCAACCCCTTAGCCCCAAACAGCACGGATTTCTCCAATCTCGTTCTTGCTCCACCTAAACCATCTAACCAACCCAGGGAACGGGGTATGGCATTCTCAGTCATCTACCTTGATGCGTCTAAAGCCTTTGACCGTGTCCCTCATCTGCACGTTTTAACCAAAGTAAGCTCCTTTGGCATCATCGATCCACTGCGATCCCNTAACGCCCTGACGGCATCTTTCCGGTAGCTGCTCTTAATTGTAGCCCTGACGTACCTGTGCTGCTGCTCAACTGCCTTACACTTTCAATTAACCCTGGTGTTTTTCCGGCCAACTGGAAGCAGTCTGTAAAGGTCTCAGCAGTAAGAATGGGCCTTTGCATGATTTTTCCAATTACCGTCCCATTAACCACACGCCTGTTATCTTCAGAGTTATGAAAGTGGCGGTAAATGTTCTATCGTGGACCAACTCAGCTTCCAACCCAATCCTCCCCAAAAGGCAAGGATTTCCCTAATCCCGTTCTTGCTCCACCTGTCAATTTGACCTGTTTAACTTTCTAATCAACCTAGCGAACCGGGATATGGCTCCCGGACTCACCTACCTCGATATGTCTAAGGCCTTTGACCGTATCCGTCACGCCCATCGTTTACCCAAAGTAAGCTCCTTTTGCATCACTGGTCCCCCTTTATCCTGGCTCTCGGCTTGCCTAACCCAAACATCACGTGTGGAGACTAGACAAGGAGGGACCAGAGGAGTGGAGCCAAGGCAATGCATGGCTAGCTGTACTTGGAGAGGACAGCGCGCTAATTGTGGCGTTAGGGAGATTGTCGATAGAATAGCATCTCCGCAAATACTTTCTCCGTTGCAGGAACTGAAGAGGGTTTTCTAGCCTCTCGTTGCCGAAGCAACAAGGAGATTTCGGTGCAAGAACCTGGACGGTCAAGCATCTCGCCGTATAGACCTGTAATCTAACTGGAACTGGAACGAAAATTGAAGTTTGTCTAATTTTAATTTCACTTGTCGCCCTAACCCTTCGGATTTCCCTCAGCCTACTACCTCTAAGATCCAAGTTAGTATCTCAAATCCTGACCCAACCACATTCACCAAATTATCTAGGGCACAAGCTCAGTTCCATCCCCCTATATTTTATTAGCCTCTGCATTTCACAGCACTCCATTTGGGGGCACAGGAGAACCTAATATACCAATGGTGGCACCATCCACTATTAATCAGCTCCCACCGCAGGATAAATGAAATTGTCCGAGCCATTTTAGAGGAGGATCTATCCTTGATACACTAAGTCTAACATTTTCCAGCTCGTAGACGTGCAAATACTACGGCTATGTCGCCCTCGCCTTCCATTCACTCCCATACTTCTTGGTCCTTTTATTTACCTTTTTACAACCTGTCTGCCAGCCACCATAGCCTCTTAGCTGGAACATTTCCTATGCCACCGTTTCATTCATTATTTAAGACTGTCTAGATGCACCGCGAACACCACTCAGGTCCGCTAAAATATCCACTTTTCGGGTAGTGCGGAAGCGGATTGATAACGTTAATCAGTATGGTTCGTTGGCGACAAATTACGGTCCATATTCAAGTCCGCTCGGTACTGGAGGCCGCATAATGTGATCGCCAAAGGGAACGTGCCATGAACAGGCAAATCCTCACTACTTGCCTTGATCTATATGCTGATAATACGCCCATCACATTGACAAAATCGTTCACATATAAACCCTGCCATTAAGCTTTCGTTATATCTCCCAATACCTGCTCAAATTTCCCTTGGGGTATTATTCTCAATGTGACGACTAACAATCCGATCCCTCCACTGAAAGGAACCAAAAAATGCAATATGGGTTCACATTGTCACTGGATATTTTATTTACCGCATTGCATACTACTCTGCATTTTCCTCCTTGCATTTGGTGGCGCTTTCTCCTGCAGCGCCTTCAAGCAATCATTCACCATTATGCAAGACACTATTCTGCTCCAACTCACACTTCCAAACGGATTTTGTGTTTTCCTTGTTACGGAAGCCACCGTTGAATGCATGACCTTTAGCTTCCATCCCCATTTTGATGATATTCGTTTACTTTCCATCTCCTTCATTTCCTCCAGTCGTTTTCGCTAGTTTTGGCAATTGTCCATCCGCCGCTCATGATTCATTGACTTCATTTGCCGCAGATTACCATCCATGGGGAATGCATAAACTTGCTAAATTTTAAATACCTCGACCACATCTTGATATTTGCCACTGTCCTCCAACCAAATTTTGCAACTGCAATACGCGCTACTGGTGCAACTAAACGCAAAGAAATGGGTTAAGCAGTGCTCAAGTTTATCTGCTGGTAACTGTGTAATATTAACTCACCTTTTGTCTGAATCCATCTTTGTTCTGCAACGCTCGATGCCTTGTGTCATGGCATTCTAATGCCTTATAATGTAAGCAAGCAGGTCTTTTGGTGGTTTCGAGATATAAATCGTATTCACCAGCATTTCATAGTTTTTCGAGCACTGACTGCTTTGACATCCTTAAAATAGAGTAGTGGGTTGCCGACATGCGTCTTCCTGCTGGTTCACGTTTTCACCCGATGCTAATTAACTTTTAAGTAGGACAGGACTGGTTCAAGGCGTTGCTTGGTCTGAAGTTGTCGCGGTCAACCAAGTGGCCTGCGCGAAATATGCAGTATGCACCGGTTGGCTTTTTGTTTGGTTGGTCACGATTGGCTCGGTATTGGTGTAAAAATATATAGATTTCGTGTGACTCTTGTTGCCTGGATTTAAGATAACAGATTAAAAAGGTAGTTTTGGAGCAAATCAAGTATGTTCGGTAGTACCCTAGGGTTGTACACTGTGAGGAGGAACCGTGTCTCTCACTTCGAATTCCTCTTTGTTTAATCCAGCATAATTTCAACCTTCTCTAAGCTAGGAACAGTAGGAGAAAATGGTTAACTGAACAAAGAAATTGCCACAAACTTTTTTCTCGTCAGGCAAGATATACTAACTGTTATTAAGGGCTGATAACCGCAGGTACGTTGCGAGATTAATATTTGACCAATAAAAAGAGGCAGTTTATATGTATTCATGGGAGGGAGCAGTTCCTAATTTCAGGGCCGAAACCTCTGCGGTAAAAACATGTGAGTAAACACCAGGCATCGACGGACGCAATATTTATTTGGAAACCGCTAAAACAGGAAATCCTAAATTGGTATACTAATGTGGCGCAGCTCAAAAAAGAGATACATAAGGTAAACGCTATAAAATGCTGCATTACGTGCGGGTTTTTCTAGAACTGCGTCATTCGATTAAAACTTGATAAATAAAACTCGCCAAAATGCAGGCACACCTTGAAAATGTGGCCATTTGCGCTTACTTTTAGAGAGTACTCCGTAAATGCAGGGAAATTCGGATTAATGCTGTCAGTCAGCTGTAAGAAAACAAACGATCTGTTAAATAACTTTCACAATAAACTACAACATCGTCACGCAGACCACCAAAGAGCAAAAGTGCTTCTACATAAAAATTTCATATGGCGATTTACGACTATCCTAGCCCACTTGGGTCTGTATTGCAATGAAACAAAATGTACGGATACTGGACAGTTTGAGAAATGCTTGGCGGACAACGTGATGCCTAAGAACAGTTATGTCAACTTGTTTGGCAATGAATTTCATGATTGTAAGGTTAACCAAGACCTACGTAAAGACGAGATACGTGTAACGCAAAGAATGATTCCGCAGTCGCGTCATCAAACATGGGGTATGCCATGTCAAAAGCAAAATTTATTGCAATCATATGATTATCCATAGAAATACCATCATGGATGTCGAAAACTATGGCACTGGAACACCCAGAATGTTTGGTTGGACTTTCGGGAGACTGCTTTTAAATCAAGTAACCGTAAGCCATCTGACGGGAGAACCATTTCAGTGACGGAACAAGTTGGAATCAATTTTGATAAGGCAATTTTCAGTAATTTTCAGTAACACGACACGTTGTTGCTAACGGCGTTTACCGAACGATCCGGCAACACAGCTAATCTCAATTATTGGGTTCTTAGCGATTAATGAACATCTCACAGGCAAATTTGACTAGTCACTTCGGGAGGCTTGTTCTTATGCTTGAGGTCTTCATTCAAAATATGAGTAATGCATACTCCTTTCCGGTTGATCGTTACATATTTCGGGGTTAATAACAAGTATTCAGTTCAGGAGACCAAAATCACCCATAACAGGTGATCGGTCGCTTACAATGTATCCCAATTTTGTAGCTGGAGCTGGTGTAATGACTGTAACCGGTAGGACCTTAAAAGCACTGAAGCCAAATAAGAAGGCAAGCTGCATAAAAAGCTGGTGACGTGAATTGGCCGTCTGAAAGCTCAGAGAAGAATATGGTACTCCATCTGTGCATCCGCAAATGAAACAATAAAAAAGAACGGAAGAAAATAATTCAAGGTATAATATTAAGAAAACTTGAATTTCACGTTTTTTTCTTAGACACTGCTTGCAGAAAAAGGCCGATTAGGCAGCGTTCTTTTGGATGGTGTGGGAGATAAGAATGATGCCTCAGGCCTGAGCTGGGTGCGGGCTAGTAATTTAGGGAAGACCGCTAATTTAGAAGGGGCACTAGCGTCGTGGACAATGGGATCTGTTAGTAAAACTGTGAGTAGAATTTCTTTCCATAGGAGAAATATGGATGCAGGATTTTGGGTTCGATATCCTCGGTTGCTAAGCTGGCAATTTTGGTTTACGTTCTGCAATTCCAGCGTATGAGGACGTGACTCTTGGATACGGCGCTTGACGTTATTACTAAGTTCATTAGTGATCCGATACTTTTTCTTTCTAAGGTGAAAATAGATTTAGATCCTCTCATGCTTCCGGCTGTGATTCAGCTGTTACTGCTGAACTCCGGCTTCTGGAAGTGACTACAGTGCAACAGGTCATGGTGACACTAAGGTGTTTTTCTCAATCTCATGCCGATGAATGGACGCTGAATCTCGTTTTATCAAGTTAGAAGGGAAGCTCTTAGTAACACAAAGTGCATTGGTGTTTTGTGCGATGGTTTTGGATCTGTACATTTTAGTGGTTGTAAAATCCGGATGAGCTAAAATAGCCTATAGGTTTTTGGCACGGGTTGATCTGCAGGTATGGTTTTTTTCATCTTAGCGATAATTTTAATGACTTATTGTTCACAGCCTGGACATTAAAATGAAGTTACGGCGAAAGTAACTCATTTTATTGTAATGGCTCCGGGTAGTTTGATCATGAAATATCCTGTTATTCTTGCCGAAGATTCATTTGAATAAGTTACGAAAAAGAGAACACAAGTGAACGAAGGCATGCGCGCAATATGTTTGAATGCGGACGTACTTTAGCAATAGTAAATTAACAAAAGCAGCCAATATGATGGAAAGAATGCACGCTGTTTGGCAATATAGTACTTGAACCAACGTCGATTTTTGCCTGGAAATGTGGCATAAACAAAGGAGTAAAATTGGCAGTGAAAATTCTTGCAAAATACTGGAAAAAGTATGAATCACAGAAACATCACCAGTGTGTTTCTGAGTACCAAACACGTTTCTCAACAAAAGTACCAAAAAATAGCCCTAAGGAAGTAAAATTTTGACTCTTCAGCGCCAATATCATAGATTGGTGTTGTTCGATAAGAACAACCATTACCAAAGTTTGTTATCGATGTTGCGGATAAAGCCAACTTTATTGCAATTAATTTCTTGGCCTTACGAAAGCTTCTGCTGCTTAGCGACGCTGTTCCACAACATTCCCGGACATGTAGAAATCAAAACGTCCCTAGGCAATGCAAGCAGTCACCAGGAGAGTTACGAGTGCAAGGTGACCTAAGGGAATATTTATATGGGTTCAATTATTCTGGTGGATAAATAGCGTACTGGGCACAGGAAAGACGCAGCACGCAAAGCCAGTTCGAGCCGTAAAGAAAATAAATTGAGCGCGCCATATGCTTAGAGCTGAAGTAGTACATGGGAACTCATAAATGACATTGTTTGCAAGCTACGCCTGTTTACGGCCCTCTGAAGGAGTGTTGCACAAGATCCTCACATTCAGTTTGCCGTCTGGTCTCTTTTAGTTACAATTGATCCTTGATCCCCTTGCGCATATGCACATGGCGACTTTGGGCAAAGTCGCCGCCTCTTCTTTCTGACTCCATGGTGCCTTTGCTTATGAAAGCCACCAGGCCATCTCGTTTCGAGATCATCCTGTGCGAAAGCGAAATGAAAAAAATGATCACTGCTGGCTCCCTTATCTGCCGCGTCTTTACAAATACTTGCAAACTCAATAACCTTGCTCTCCAGACCGCCGCGTTTTCATAAACTTATAACGGATATTTTTCATTTTAGTCAGAGCATTCAGGTTCTGATGGCTGGCTACTTTATCGACCGCTGCTAAAAACCAGCATACCTCCTAAAGAAAACATTCCAAAACTGTGCCTTTCTTGACATTCCTACAATGATAGTTCTGCATTTAACCTCTATGATAATGCAACCCCTGTCCTAGTTACCCAGGAATGTTAGCATAATCCAAGCTTCCTGAGAAGCAAATTTCCGGATTAACTCAAAGAAACGAGCAGTCAGTTTGCTGTTTCTGAAAAAATAAGCGGGAACTTTGTAAGTACTAAACAACCGGAGTCGGGTATGTTGATGTCTATGTCTCAGTTGGGTGCACGGTAATATATTCCAATAGATCATTTTCCGACGTAAGTTGCTATCAATATCTGATGCTGAGGTATAAGTTATTCCGGAGTATGATTGATTCAGCTTTGCTTCGAAACTAAGTCGCTTCTTTCTTTGTTTTTGTTTCATTCTTCTGTGTCTGTTACCATCTCCTGAGATTCCTTCTTTGGATAGTCCTCGCGAATTTTAACTTGACGTATTTGAAGTTAGCTGTATTTGCGCCTGTTATCTGGAAAATAAGTTAATTACTATCGACTTCATGCATGTGAAGTCTAATTCAAGCCTAATGAGACTTTCAGAAAACCAAGCGTTGCAGAATTGTAAATCAGGCTAAGCCTACTGAAATGCGCAATAAAAGCATTTGCGGGTGGTAAGGAAAATGAGAAAATTTTCTTGCCGTACCGGGTGTTTCTTTGTCTCAAAATAAAGGAATCCCAAAATTTAGACCGATTAGTCTGTCGTTAATGAAGTGAGCTGAGTTGACGTGCGCACCACCGGATGCACAATGGCTGACTTTGAAAGCAGTATACAAAAGCAGCATATTTTGTGGAGGGACCTCGAGTTAACATTGAAAGTAGGAGTGAAGCATGACCCTACGATGAGATCCGCTCTCCATAGCGGGATGGATCTACTTCAAGTGAACGGCATATGTAAAGCGCATGATGAATAAAACCAAGCTGAATCGCCCTGTTCCTAATCGCACAACGTACTTCACCTAGTCGAGTGAAACAAGGTTGGCATATTATAGGATGATTGCTTCCAATATCCAGTACCACAGTTTAAAAGAGAGAGAACCATGGATTGCTGGGAAATCTGAACACAACCGAATACTCAGGGACAGTGATGATATCTGATAACGTACTGAAGGCATTAATGGATGGCGTCGGCCATAGAGTGTTTATTTTTTGGTCAATGGCCAGCCGGATCCCACACCACAGAGCACGAATTCAGTGACATCCCAGATTCTCAAAATTAGTCAGGTGACACCATTTTTCCACTTTGGACCCGTGTGCTGTAAGTGGTTCGAAAGATTTGGCTTAAAATATTACAGATGTATTTGACGGGGCGACCGTTGTCCCACAGGGCTCATCACGGTTTCCAGGTGGCAGAAATTTCCTGCTGAATTTAAATAGATTCTGAAATTTGAAAATTACCGCGTCCAATGAAGCACGGGCAGTTGAAGCAGTCTGTTTAGTCCCACGGAAGCCTGTCATCCTGTCAACCACATCCTTTTAACGCACGTGCTGACCGCTTTCGGATATCCAGGGGATCACCCAGCAGTTGGGAGATTGTTTAAGTGATCGCAGGTTTCCTGCTAAATTATATAAAGGCTATGTACGACGTAGCGTACCCAGCGGAGTTGACCCGGGGTTATCTCCTTGGTCTCGGATATTTCGTTTGTGCATAGGTGGCTTCGAATCGGTGATGTCAAAGCTTTCTTCATTTTTGCAGATAACTTAAGGGTGTTAGGTGACAGAGTTGGAACTTAATTTATGGGAGGTTTGCGGAAGCTTACTGTTTTGAATATCAAATGGGACTTGTTACAGAAGGAGAGCACAAGTAACTTGCTCAGTGAAACCGTTCGGAGTCGACGGCAACTGAGAGTCATGAGGTTAATCAATTGGGGGTCAGTCAGGTTACTGATAATCTTCAATTCAAAGTGCCCAGCGAGTTTAAATCGGCAAATTAGTGTAAAAAACCTGGAAATTCGGTAGCCGTGCGAAATGAAGATAATTTTTTCTTGATACACAAGATGTATGCACCACGCCAAAAATGGTTCCGCGGTTGATTTTGGAAACATCAACGACGGAAAACCGTGTAAATCGGCACAAAAGAAATTGCGGTCAATTCAGTTGACCGTATCCGGGATAGTAGGATTTGGAATAAATTGTTTATAGAATTGTTCTACTAGCCAGTCACAAAGGCTGGTATACTAGAAAAAATAGCAGGCAGTTCCCGTCGAAGTACGTTGATGTGGGTCAAGATGGCTCCTTTCATAAAATTTTCCAGGCATTGGCACAAATAAATTCTGAAAAGGAGGAAATACTTTCGCAACAATGTGACTGACTGCGATGGCCAGGGGCAAACTATTAGAGAAGTGAAACCCGGCCGTGACGAAATCGGTAAAACCTGCTAGTGTGTATGCTGGAGATTGCTGAATGATGCCAGAGAATCGGGCGGTGGTTTAGACGCGCCAAAAGTTCTGAAGAGTAGGCCGATGGTAATGGAAAGATAATGGCAAATCCGATAGACCACATGCTTCCGGTCATTCACGTTTACGCAAACTTCGTTTGGGAATTTCGTGGACCACCGCAAAATAACAGCGTGTCTGCCCACAGGGCAGACACGGCTGGCCGCCCCAAAAAAACACCATTATCACAACATTGCACTTCTCTTTTGAATAAATCTGTGTACATCCTTTGTCTTTTTGCATTATCCACTTTTGTGTAGGGTGCGGTCATATACAGGGCTTTGGAAGCAGCACCTAGGGTAAGCAGCTGGGCTGCACTAGTTTGTTTTTCATGTTAGGAGTTCCGCTTACTCACTAAACCGTTATTGTTAACTAATTACCGGTCCCTGTCTTCTGGCATCCCATTCTGCTCGCCCCTACCTATACTCCCTTTGCTCCGGACTAAACCATAATTCATTAAAGGGCAATACCGCTTTATTGGCGCTAACAAAACCATGCGGCCCGGAACTTACTTACCTTCAGGTCGGTATCCATTAGTTCTTCGAATATTAACCTCTTACCCGCCAAATTATTGGTGCGAATGGCTGCAGTGTGGAAAAGCGCCCAATTATATCAATAACACAAGCCTGTTTAACTGCAAACGCTGATGCTCTTTTTCGTTTTCGACCAAGTGGTTCTTTCAATAATAATAATAATATTAAGGTATATTTCTTGATTTTCGAGAAGCAAGCGCAAGGCAAAATAAGATTTGTACAAGCATAATGCAGAGCAAATGCAAATAACAGAAACTAAAATGGATTGGGCATGAGTGCAACCTTGAATTACTCGAGAAGCATACTGGAGGTGGAATCCAATGCTGCAAAACAATGCGGATATTACGGGTATGCCTGTGAGAAACCAAAACTAGGAAACTTTTCACAAGACTATACAGAGTTTCCTGGGACTGTTTACCAGCAGCGGCCTACGAGTCATTTCATGTTTCAGTGCATTAAATGTGCTCATTGCTGGCGCAAATCATGGCCGGAGCTCAACGGCGGATGTCGAGGTATGGCCGGAGTCCCTGAAAGACAAGAGCGTTACGCAATGGAGGAAAAAACTGAGGTGATGAGATGCAAAGCAATCGTAGTTGGTCAGTTGGATGGAATTAGTGAAAACCAGAAAAAACGTTATGCAAAGTGAATGAGACTGTTGCATTTGATAACAATGAACGGCCGATAAAATGCTGGAGGTTGAGGAAATCCGTCGAGATTGTTTCAAACTATGGGAGAGATATTTTATGAGGCTTTGGAAATGGAAATCCAAAAACCGCTAATTGTATTTGCATGCGGCTGGCGGTAAGATGTGCTGGAAGGTTCGTCAGACAAGAGAGATGTTTTGTAAAAACATTCCTTAACTGCACTAGCCAAGGATGTCCTCTATGCTGCCATTTTTGTTGTCGCTGCTTTTGATCTTAACCAGCGGTGCAGGTGGAGTGGATGTTTCCTTCAGCCACATCCTCCACCTTCAACCAGCGTTGGCTAACCATCTCAGCGTGTGGTTTAGGTAAAGCGGCCCACAAGATGATTCAAAAAGAGGTCAGACAGTTTTTGAACGAATGTTTATTTGCGTCTGTCTACTATCGGGCATCATGACCCGACCCGTGGGAAATCACTTTATGTTGGTGTCTACTCCGCTTCATAATCAACCATCTGTACGTAGAAGACCTTGTCATTTGTGTACTTGAAAACCGCGGTCATGCATGCAGCATGATTCTCGACCATTCTGGGGGAATAAACCGGATATAAGTGAAAGCTGCGGCAAAATTTTAGCGCTGGGCGTAGACCGTGGAAAAAAATGGAATCAAGGAATGAATCTGGTGAATAATTTGTATAAGCAGTTAGTGTTGACTTATTTCTATATACATGTTGGCTTCCGAGTATCGGTGAGCATCACGTTGGCATTTGCAGTGATATCTTGCTGTGACTGTGAAATATTCGGATTTTCTGGGCTATCAGCACTGATGTGTTTGAATGTTTTCTTACGGAACCCCCAAAGAATGGTGCGACAAGCTCTGTTGACCGGTGACTTCCAAGGGGACCGATCTAAACCGTTAGCAAGACAGGAGTGGTACACCGTGGCTGAAAGTTCATGGTAAGAGAAGAACATGAGTGGATTTGGGTTGGGTTTAGTAATTTATTGTGAAAAGCCCGGTAATCTGCATCGTCGGATCAGTCCGGCTGCCGATACAAATAAACTTCAAGACGGTACTGTTTCAGTGGTGTGGGGTTCTTTATACGCAAAGCTGGGTACGAACCATCAGAGGCCTTACGCTCTCCACAAAGCGTGGTAAAAGCTTTCAAGCCATAACACATACTAAGTAGGGTAAGACCTTCGCGAAAGTGGAATATTAGAAATCAAGCGGAAGGAGAGCAGCATTGTTCCTGCGTTCGCTCCTATGCATGAGCACGAATGTGGTACTGTTTATATTCAGGAAGGCCTACAGAGTAGTTTTCCCTTGGTAGGAGGGTTGGATCATAGCCGCACTACTCGTGGCAAAAACCGGAAAATTAGGGGCACATCGGACACTTAGGAGAGGTAAGAGCTTGTATAGATGTGTCCCTTTTGTGTGTGTCATCGAAAGAGCTTTGGGTACACGGATGGCACTTTGGGCTATCTCCGTTCTTTGTCAAGAAAAGTAAACCAAACCAACCGGCTGTCTGACGAGAGCTAGCTGGGAAGCCTCTCCTTTTTGGGAGGTTGGTATTGCCCTGCACCCCGGAAGTGTGCGGAATTTCACCGACTCAAGAGATTACACTGAGGCCTTTTCATGTGGAAATTTAGTGGACTGCGGTAATATAAGATATTTCGTATCAAAGCTAAGCGCAAGACTCGTAAAGATAGACCATGGGATCTATCTTGTTTTGTTTCCTTAAGCAGATACGCTGCGGTAAGCACCTGCACCTGGAACTAGAGAAATTGCTGCTTCTTTCGTCAGAAGAAATCAGATTTTCCCTGTCTGAGATCGTCGCTCCATGGTAACTTGGCATTGAAGGCTGCATGAAGCTTTGAATGAGAGTGCGGTGTTAATTTTCTTTCAGAATTTTGCAGCCCCTAAGTGTTAACCTTACCGGTTGTATTCAGGCTTTAATTACTCAATATTGATCAACCTTGAATAAAGGAATCCTCTTATATATGCAATGATTTGCGTTTGTGGACGAACACAGCTTTTCGCTTGAGCTAGCTTTCTAAGTCCATCAGAACGGTATGGTGGAAAAGGCAGTGCCTGAATCACGGGTGTGGGCCGCGAACCAATTTAAGACCCCACGACCTTCAAGAAAACACCACACTTCTGCGAAATAACAAATTTGATAACCGTTTCTAGGACCAGACTAAGAGCACAGGTCCAAAACTATTGTCAACCGGATATAAATTGCCTAAGCCGCCAGTGTTGGGAGAAGCTGCAAGGGATTCACATATGAAGAAGCATCAGGAAACATGACCTTTTAGGATCCAACATGTCTCTCAAGTGTCCAACCTGAACGGCGAACCTACTCATTTTTACGGGTGTGGTAACCACTAAGCTAGATAAATGGAAGGCTGCGTTGTACTATCTAATATTCCGCACAGTATTCAACTCTGTCGGTCGCCTACTTGTCACGTTGGCGATAGGGCCTTTGGGCATCACCGGCAAATTACACCAGCGGATGGAATATTTTGGGTGATATTACTTTTGGTGTTACGATTAGCAACATTATTGAAGTAACAAATTTTCTCATTAGGATTTTCCCTTGAGTTCCGCTCTGTATCCTGTAAATAAATGATTTTTTCGCAGTATTTTGTACAATGTACTTTATTGTCCCATTTGTTGTTTCGGTAGTAGGCGGAGGAGGCAGCCCAAGATTATCAAAAAACCAACGAAGGCAGTAGTCTAAGCTGCAAAATGGGACATAGCGCTAAACGGTTGCAACTATCCTCAGCTCAGTAGTCATCCCATGGAAATTTCAGCGGCTGGAACACATACAAGATTTGTTCGGGGTAGCCCAGCCCATAGTTTACCCTGGAGTATCGATGACTACGGAATTCAATCGGGGTGGGAATGTAAAAATGAAAATAGAGCTAGGAACAAATTCTTTAGGATTTACTCCCACATTCTTTGTGAAAGGCCGGGGGTCTTCAAGCCACTGTTAAGAACAGCATGCAGTCCTCAAAGAAAGAGTGCGTTCAAAAGGTAGCCTGCCAATAGCAACTGGAATGATGGAAGATCAAGAAGCAGGAGCATACCAAATATAGGTGAAGGTTACAGAGATTTCCTCATTAGCGAAGCGCGGGTTAGAGGGCCGCTCAAAATAGTGAAGGACCCCAGAGGATTGGAGGCCGAAGATGTTCGGTTATCGTGGCCAGCAGCGAACAAAAGGAAACAGCATAAATTCTTGGAGGGGGCAGCAGGATGGGGGTTATGAACAAATTCTGCGGCGAGGCGGCCAACGGTTTTTGCAGGTTAGACAGAGCAATTGTCATTTGGGAGTCTGAAAAGCTCTTTTAGGCAAGAAATGTTATAAATTATGTTCACCGTGGAGTACCATTATCTCAGATTCTGAGCTAAAGGATAGACTCTGCAGTTCTCAGCCAAAAAGTTTCGTTTAATGCTGCAGGTACAAAATAGGCACAAAGGCTCAGACGAGAAATCAAATCAACCCATTCATCGATGAACTTCATAATTTGCACTGGAATTCTCGTGTACCTTCAAACTTATGGAACCTCCACTTGTAGCAGTTACGAAGCCGTTAACTTCTTTTGATTGCTACACATGGTTATCAGGTTGAAGCTGATTAAGTGAAACATCCTCCCATGGTATCGTCATTAATCTGCTCTAAAATAGATGGGCACATAAGACCGGCAATAAAAGCGTTCGACGCACGCTTACGAAACAGCCATTAGGTTTTCCATTGCATATCAGGTTATACAGAACGCGGTATAACTGTGCATCTAAAACTTTTGGCTTTTGAGCAAGAGGAAAAACGTATTCTTCAATTATGGACCTCGAGTTTTATTCTTTGAAACAAAAATCATCGAATGGTTCTCACATTTGTTTTCTCCGTCAATAAAGTTGCCATTCTGTCTGCCCGCCAATCTACAGTCATCCTACAGCTGCGAAAGCAAGTAAAAACATCCGCGACAGCAGATCACGATATGCACGTTGCCTTCATTTTGATGATCAACGACGTCTTTTCTGATTAAGATAATGAATACATCCATGATTAAATGCCCCGTCGCTCATAAATGAAGGAGGATCATCCAAGCATCAGAAGACCGGGAGTGAAGAGCTTCAAGCCACATTATTCACCGAGGTAGGATCATTAAATATGGCAGAAAAATTAGCTTCATCTTTTGAATATTGGATTCGGAATTAGTCGCCGTTTAATCAGTTTGTCAACTTTTTGTCTAACCTTAACAGTCACATTCCCATCTCTGACCTGACCTTAGTCTATACACCTTTATGATGTATGGCACAAAGTCAGTCGGTCCGCCTAGTTATTTTTAAGAATAGGTACACCTGTCGCTCCGTCTACTTATTCTACAGTGCACAGATCTTCCTATCTCTTAACGCCATTCAACCGTTCAGACGAATCGTATGACTGCAGGTGTTTTGTTTTATGCCACAGTATCGCATAGAATTTATTTTGGCCAGTCATCTAACGGCTATTACATCTAATAGGGTATTACCAGTCTGTCGGCCTACATTTGGGCCCATTTTTCGGATGCATAACCCGATCTCCACCGTTGATGCTCACCTAGCCTGCCGATGTACTCAAAAGTTACGTAGCATCACGATGCTTCTTAGCAGTTCTCTCCCAAGAACTGCATCAAACCGATTAATTAAAGTAACTTATTTTCACTCTAGTGGTAAAAGCTATAAGTGGTCACGTTTCACAGGTTTATTTAGATTTTCCTCCCAAACTTAACGTTTTTCAGGAGATGAAGGACGTTTAGTGATGTAAACCAGAATTCGTACAAATATCGCCACAAAAACACTCTAAAGTTGACCCCAGTTTGGAAAATTTGTGCCAATGCTCCGTCGTAATTAATGACGTTGTGGGTGTAGCCTATTACAGGGCACAGATGTTCAAAATGTTATCGTACAATTTAGTGGACCACGTTAGCAGCATATTATTTCAAAGATTGATCTTCTTTCCAGTCTCATAAATCCCAAAACTCAGAGGCATAAACATGTCCTGGTAACCGCTGGCAACATTTGCACTTGCTGGCCTCCTAAACGGCAAGTAGAATGAATAGGTCTTGTGGAGCTATTGTCTATAACATTCTTGACCGCATTCCCATGAATGGCCTTAGAGATAAACTCTTGGCCGCTATCGGCATGGTTCACATACTAGTCTAATGAGGAGGCTGCGGAAGCGGAACAATCGTCATAGTTGTCCACTCATGCTGCACTTCCCGACTTAAATTCCGGCGAAGTTGTTCATTGGCAAGCAAGACATTATTACTGCAACTGCAACGTTTAAAATAATAATAAATGCAAACAAAACAATTATCCAGATGGAATCCGTTGCGGAAACTTCAAGCAATCCCAATCAGAAGCATCTGGTTTTCAAGAGGCCACCAGCAAGCAAAACGGCCCGTTAAAATGGAGTCATATAAAACAGGTGCTCCGTCTTCATAACTAGTCCAGTTGTAAAGTCCCTGTCATACCAAAAATAGTAGCACGGTGGTAAATGCTGTCCTTTTAGGACTATCGCGGGTGCGTATCTCAGCCACCTCAGGAGGTATGGATAACTCTGTTAGATTTCTACCTCTTCGTTTCCGCGACACCAAAGGACCCCGCAGCACTAAAAACCACCTCCCGCTGATCATCCAAAGGGATTCCTTAATCGTATTAATTTCCACCCGGTTAGTGTTCGAGAAATAAAGTTGACTTTTGTATCACCGGCACCTTTTCTCCCAGACGCACGCAGGAAATATACGAATTTCTGAACAAGGCCATATTTTTCTAAGTTACCTTTGACTGATCATCTCCAGCCGGTGAATAGAATTTCCAAGCCTACTGTCCCACCTTCTACGACCAAATCCAGAGGCTCCCAATCAACTAAAATTCAAGCCTTTCAAAGTCCTACCATCTCCAGGTTTACTACAAATGCCGTCAAGCTACCCCTTATTTTGCCCAGTTTCCCTTTCAGCCACGCCCCACTCCACCAACCTTGTACGGCTTCTTTATTCTCCAGCAGACGCATGCTTCTTACTTGCTATGCCAAGGAACAGGCTGGAACATATCGTAGTTTGTCTCAGACGCAACAAGACATAGCCCTCCAACGACCTCACCACCGATATCCATGTCTCACAATGACTTTTCACTCCAAATAGGATATTAAACTTTGATGACATTTACTCCAGTTATCTACATTCAGGTTCTCATAATACTGAGTCATTCTCACTAGCACTATTAAGTGGTTGCCCGGTAATAAATAAGGTGCTTGAAATGCGCCTACTGGTATGTGCACGCGGATAGGACCTATTTCTTAACACAGATATGGCTGACCGTCAGTACCCCCGACAGAGACATCGCCATAATTGGCTGCAATGCTCTTAGGAAAGGCAGAATAAATAAACGCGGGGAAGATAGTCTCACGTACATAAGAGGCAACCTTTCAGCCATACTGTAAAACCAACCTACGTTCAATAAACTGAAAGAATCCACGCGATTGACCTTGGTGGTTGGGCGTTAGGACGCACTTGTCCGTTGCATCTACGTCCCAATAGAATGCATCAGTCAGAGATCTTATCACTAATTCGTGCACATAAAGTGGCCACCAAACTTTCCGGTCCTAAGCTGATAGGGGATGGCTTCAGCACGCCGGATATTTCTTGAAATTCTTTCACTTACCCAGAATAGCTTTCCGCGTTTTTTCTCCCGTAGGGCTGGGTGAATGAACGCAGTATGTTTCATTGCCCGCGAGGGCTGGCTTACTAAAATTCCAAACAAGCTTTCGAGAAAAGTCAAAGTGCAACCGGCAAACTTCCTTAATGCTCACAGTTTTATTAACCGTTCCCAACACGGCTTTCCGGGGGCCTATCTTGCCCCACCTGTAAGTTCGATTTCTTGGACCTAGTAACCCAGACTAGTGATCCCCAACGACCGATGCTCATAATCATCTTTGACATGCCAAAATTGTTTGACCGCGTTTCTCAATCTCGACTCCTGGCCAAAATTAGGAAATAAGGAACATAAAGTCTACTCTCATTCTACCTTTCTGATCACTTTCAGTTTGTCAATACCAGCGGTTGTTTTTCCCAGCCATGTGTTATTATCAGTGGCTTATTCAGGGAAATACTATAGGTCCTTTCCCAATCTAGCTAAACATTAACGATATCTTAAAAGTTATTCTTCCTGACACACCACTCCTCTGTACCGATGCTAATAAAATAGTTTGCTCGTTTGGAGCTGGTTCAATTAACTACACGCTTGCACTTATCAATGGAGACTTATGGTCACTTGATGACTTGTATTCCAAGTAATAACAAGCTGATGCATTTTGTGAAATAAACAAGAAATTCGAAGACTCGGAGAAACGGTTGATCAGCGCTGTTAACCAGCTGACCTCAGCGGAGGCAGCGATCAAAAAGCTGGCTCCACTTTTCCATCTTATAGAGCCATCCTCAAAGCCCTCCTTACACGACCTTGCTGGGGATAGTCGATTAATTGATTCGGCATCGCCTGAATCACTAAGGTTTATTTAAAACACCAAAAATGCCATAATATATAACTCCCCAGACCGCCAATCACTGGGACTGGTCAAATAAACTACACTGAACGCGTGTAACATGGCTCACTACTCTAGTCGTTGTGTGAGATTACGAAAAAAATCCCAGAGAAATCCTGTCCGCTCCTAATACAATTCCAGGGCCGGAAAGGTGCCCGTGAGTTTATCCTCAAGAAAGGTACCATTGCTGTTAATACCCTATAAAAACAATTAGGATTACGGAGGACAAAACGTCGCTCCAGCGAGAGGTACTTGGTCTTCAAAAAGGAGCATCGTCCCCACCTTCCAGAGCAGAGACCACCAGATCTCTCTGTTCTCACCGAAACCAAAACACCTGGATTTGGGATCTCCAAGCACCAGGCTCTCTCTGAACTATGAGATAGATTCAGACAAGTCACCGTGCGCACCTCCTCTTCAACCACCACGCAAAAATTGCACCTTGAACCGTCCACATCAGGATGCAAAGCACCACTGCAGCCCTCAAAAATCCCCTCTTCAAGGCCCCGGCAGAACTCTGTAAACGATGCTGCCGGTATGGTAAGGGCATCCAGCCTGCCTCCACCGTCCGCAAATTCTAAAACTGGTCACAGTGCTGCTTTCAATACCAGCGCTCAGCCCACCCAGCATACCCCGAAGTTACCGTCAAAGTGGGTGCCACTGACGCAAATGATTACCAAGGGGCCACAATGCGCACCACTCAATAAACATTAAGTAGAGCTGGCCCAGTGACTAGAACTTCGATATTGAATTAGCCGATCCAATCTAGAATATATGAGATATCAAGATGTGGAAGGCTGACTTAGGCCCTCAGGTTAAACGGTTATCACAATCCACACCCTGCAACAGCTTCCCAGTTTCCTACACATGGGCAGCCATTTGGTCAAACTCTTTTAAACCTGCCGCCTCACATAGCTACCTTCAGGCACCACACCGTCGTGCTGCATCTAGCCCAACCACCGTCTCCATTGGTGCCAACCAACGTGCGATGGAATGAAAGTTACTTCCAACCTGGCAGCCTTATGTGCCATGGGCAAGACCCACTGGCTTCCTCCGCCTACCGGAATCTTCTTCACATCCAACGAAGCCCCCTGAGCTCACATCACTATCCCGTTT
>LUCM01011432.1:0-29207 GCA_008360955.1 Fasciolopsis buskii
GATATGAAGTTAAGGTTTGACAGATATCCGTAACTGTGGCACCAGCACTTCTGAACCTTATCAAGCGGACTAGTTGATGCAATTCTCTAGAAATTTTAGCTGTGACCGCTGAGGACTGGGTGTCTTGTTTTGGTGAGCCATGGACGAGTATCTTGATGTTCCTGATTTCGTCTATATTTTTCGTGAGCACAGAAGTATGGTCGCCTAGTCTGGTGCCTTGTCTAGCCCATGCTGACCTGCGTGCATTTGGGTGAATTCAACGGCAAGTGCCACTTTGCAGTCCAGTCAGAATGCACAAAGGTATGATCAACATATTGGATCCATAAGCGTGGGCGGTTTGTTCCAAATGCCTTCGTCTCGAAATGTGGCCGCCGGTGGCCAAGCGGATAAGGTCGTGGCGTTTGGACGCGAAGGCCGCGGGTTCGAGTTCGTTCACCGCCGGTTAACTTCCCCACTTGGCAACCCTCTGTTGGCAGCGGTTCCTTTCCTGAAAAAATTATGTGCATTATTATTTCACTAATAAGGGAAGCGAAAGATAAAAAAGATTAAAATAAAGTGGTTGCGCCAGCTAACAAGCCGGAATGGACATTTTGGTCGGAGGGGTGTATTTAAGAACTGTCTGCTAGCCAGCACCAGTGCCTCTTATAGATGGATTAGATCTTTGAGATACAGCAGTGCGTGATCCCAGTCCCTGTTGAGAAACAGCACGGTTTTTAAAAACCTATTCCGCTCGACCGTATTGGCGGACGGAGATCAAAATCGAACCAAATATCCGACAAGAATTCACCGAAATAACGATTCGAGAATTGTAGCGCAGCCAGTCAAACTAAAAATAAAAATTATTTTGCATAGTATTTTTGAGTCGACGATTGCTGTGGAACGTCCATGTATCACTTTCATGAGTCAGAACTATTGATTGTTTGATCGTACTTGTAGATAACAACGAAGTTGCACCGCACTGTATCACCTGACTTACTTATAGACCCGTTGCACTTGAATTTTTTGTTAGATCGGTGGCACATGTGAGGGAAAAGTAAAGTTGCTTACGGGACACTACTCAATAATTTGACACTCATTGCGCTATTTTCCTCTACGTTGATACAGAGAGTATGATTTCTTCTTAAATAAGCCACTATCCGTCCCGAAAATGTTAATGTCACTTTCAGTCCTTCAAATGTGTTAAGGAGGATAGGGAGTTTCAAGGAGTAAAATACGTTTTGAAAACCAAAATAGCGAATTTGGACTGCTTTCCCTCGGTCTAGCTAATAAGCATCTTCATTTTGGAACAATAGGAGGTTCTGGGGGTCGACGATTAGTGAACTTATGCTGTCTCGTAGATATCCGCTGAATTTATCTGGGGTGATTGCTTGTGGCTTCCGCCTCTGCATCGCTGGCCGTCGCGTGATAACCCTTATATATTAAACGGCCCATGGTGACTGTCATGGAGACCTAAGATTTTACATAGTCATAATACATTTTAGGGTACTTTTTTGCTCTCCTTGTAGAAAGAAGCTCATTGTTTCTCTTCCTTAGTTGTGTTTTAGTGCCAGCCCTTCTAAACAAACGGTATCACTGAGGTCTTTTAGGATAAATAAAGGTTTTCCATGTATTTTAGTTTTATAACCCTTGTCATTAACACTTTCCAGTAATTCGGACCCTACGTAGGGGTGCGATCCAATCTGTTAGTCTTGGTGTTCTCCAGTAGCTCAGCTAAATTCTCTTGAACGCTGACTTGCTCCAATTCCTAATTAACTCCTCTTGCTTCATCTATTAGCACCCCTATTTATTTTGCTGAAGGCTTGTCTCTTTTGGAGGCGAAGCTTCCTTCTGGACTGTTCTAAATTCTATTCTAGTGATACCACTTATACTCAAAGGGGATGGGATTCAGACACCGGCAAAATTATTAGTGGGCTTGATAATAACTAAGTCTAGAATGCTTGGATCTTGAACCGGTAGCCAGCTACATCAGGGGATCATTTGGTATGATCGTAGAGAGGCTATTTACAGACATCTCTCCTTAAACCCATTATTTTGTACTTCCTATCTCCCAGGGGTTAAAAGACCCCGGTTATAAGCATTATTTTCTTGCCTTCTTTTTGAGAAATCCACTATCCGTAGAATGTGCTAGGAGGGATTCCTGCAGATTTGCACGACTGACAATCTGTCATTGAAGAAGATGTTTGATGCTCCCAATTCCTGGGGCTGAATCTGCTCGTGTATATTTGAGACACGTTTCGTAACTTCCTCGCTTTCTGTAACTTCCCCTCAGTTAACTCGGCAAATGCAGTAGTTCTGTCAGTTGAGCACGGCTAGGTTGCGCCGTTCTGTAAACCACTTCTCTGTTGCTGCCATTGGCCTCAATCGATGGCTCTTCCTACTTATTTGCAATGATACTTGTGTTGGTACGTAAATATATTGGCTCAGCCGGTTCTCCTGAATAAACTTCGTTTTGTTCGGGGTATAACCCAGGGAAATGGTCCAATTTTTTACCTGATGGGGTATTGAAGTAGAATGGGATGTTCTCGGTTCATCTCCACCTATCGATAATATCTGCTCAGTTTAGGTGACTTCTGACTCAGCCGCTGATTTCAAGGAAATGCGTAGGCTCCGAATCTCTGGGCCTATTTTTGACTTTTGCGTTTCATTACTTGCTTGTAGTTATGGTGGTCAGGTTCAACCACTATTCGGCTTTCTGTTTCGTCAAGTTGCGCCTCCCTTGATTCCAGAAAGGTGCCCCTATCTTTAAGGTTCACAGATTTCTTTAACATCGATCTAGTTGACTGTGCGCCCCCGAGATTTTCCTTCTATCTTCCTAGTGCGGAAAACTACCATTACCCTACTGGACTCTGGGTATTGGTCACTGTTATGAAGTCCTACAACTGCTTACAAACTTCCTTTTTCTTTACAATAGTGTCTATTCACATATTACTTGTGACTAAACTTGAACAAAGGTGTCTTCCAGATGCTGTACTCGTTCTGTTGCTTTCAGTTGTACACTTTGGACAGGAGTCATTTCAATAAGTATTGGCAGCCCGTATCCGTGCCTCGTTGGAAAATCTGTAAAGGTACGCTACATATATCACCACGTATTGATCCCCAGTCGTCTAAGGCACATTTTGAAATATCACATCACCATTTTTCCCCTTATGGTCATGGAGAAAGTTGGGTGAAGGGCCAAGACGGTTCTATCAAATGTGCTCCGGAAGTTGGTGAAAATTAGCAAGAAAGACATCCTGAATACGAAATGACTGAGGTATCTGGGCGCGTAGTGCACCACCGAGGGAAGATAAAGTAGGCGTTCATGAGAATTACCTGGACAGTTTCGTCATTGAAAGTCATCCTGCTCATGTCTTTCTTGAAATGGACCAAAGGCGAGAGTAAATTCTCGTCTGTCGTTATTCTTCATTAAGAAATTCGGTATTTCTATTTTTCCTCTGTTCGTTTGCTGTCGGTGAACTCTGTTTTTGCTGAGCTTGACTCTTTTTTCAAGAGATGGATGTCATAAAACAAACTGATGAGTAAATGCATCCAATAATCGAAATTAAATGCACAGTATTGTTCGAAGTGGGAAAACGCAACGCTCCAATTCAAGAGGGTTGCTTCACAGACTTAAGTTTGCGTGCCGCATTTTCGAAGCCATCGACGTTCTTGCATCGACGTTACTCACTTCACACGGTAGACATTTGAGTCAGTTGACTAGCCCGAAATCACTCGGATGGATCTGAATCTCAGCGAATGACTTGAAAAGGGTTTGAATAAAACTGACACCAAATCAGGACTTTAAAAGACAAAAAACATGATTTTTCATGTATGCTTATAAAAACACCGATTTTCATAACATGACTGCCGCTTTCAAAAATCTCCAGGGCCTGAAATATTTTTCTCCTGTCGAGCACTGTGATATGGTCGGATGGGCTTGACAGATATGAAGAAATTTCCTGAAGTCATGTGATCACTAGGCAGTAGTAACTGAGGTTTGGATTTTGGATCAACCTTGATAATGCCGTCAAATTAAAGACAACGCATTATTTCTAGCACAGTTTACTTAGTATGAGGTGAATAACACCATTAATAGGGCGGGAATGGCTCCTAAACTCCGCTGCGTGAATTTTAAACCATGGCATAAAGCTTTTAGACCATGGGAAGAAGGCTTTTAAAATGCTGTGGTTCTCTTAGACTACAGCGTTTACATCAAACTGCGAAAAATACTTTACGTTCGTACTGGGCAACTTACATGCGAAATGCGGGAAAAGTGGAATAACTGATGATGACAAACGGGTATTCTCATTTACTCGACGGATGGATGAAATCATCACGACATACCACGTTCAGCTGGACGTTGTACGGCAACTAAAATTGCATGAGCACAACTGCGATGTGTACGTAAGCAGGCAGGCCCCGATAACTGTGGATAGAAATGTCTTACAAAGCTTATTCGGTATCATTCGGCACTACATAATAATACGTTTTCACCCACTCTAAACCGGGGAGTGAGTAACTCAAGACGGAATTGACCATCCCTCAAGAGTGACATAACAAGGAAGCAAGGTTGACCATCCGACCGGCGTTCAGGTTTAAGATAAGTGATTCAGGGTGATAAAAACATTGGCAATAGGGTCATGCTGGTGTGATGTAGCAAACTGACGATAGTGAAAATAAAACAAATATCTTGGGATTATGGATATTAAACGCTGTACAGAGGAGTGCATGGAGAAAATAGATGCAAGGATGAGTGGATTTTTAACACGTCCTCAGTGCACGTTGCAAAACGAGCCAGTCCGCATCTGCATGTTTTTCCACCGATCGAAGGAATCCATGGTGGGAGAGGTTCCTTCACAATAGTTTACTATCGTCAATGGACTACTAATGAGTAGCATGACTCACTAAACTTATTAGACAATCCCTGTCGGTGTGTATTTGTTGAATGGAACATATCATCATCAGGTTTCAATAAGAGGTGCATAACAAAATGGCGCCAGTTGGATAAAATAAACTACGATGACGGCTAAAAATTTGTTAAACTGACAAAAAAGACCAAGCCTACAGTCACTTCTGAAGACAGTATATTAATGAAATAATTCACCATGTGATATCATCGCTCAACTCATCATAAAGAAACCATGGAAGCACTGTACAGCTGTTTCATCCTTGTTAGGAATGATGAGCAGTGCTGCATATGGACCGCGCCCGGACAGGGACGCGAATTCGAGACGAACGATTCTGAGTCGAATGCCTTAGCCATTAGGCTACCGAGCAGGCTCTGAACGGTTTGTTGAAATTCACCACATGATGTTGCACCTATCCGTTACTGATTTGCACGGTTCCTGTCCGCTAGCGCATGGCGATCGACCCCCTACTGACAGATTACTTCTGTGCAGGTAGCGTCAGTCCATGGGAGCACTGTACAGCTGCTTCATCCTTATTTGGAATCATCAGTAGTACAAATACAATGCATCCGAACCGAGGCACGAACCGGGAATGAATGACTGTGAACGCCTTGGGCACTACGCTAGTAGAGTCGATTCCTAGCGGTTGATTGAACATCAACACTAGATGATATACTCGCCTTTCATTTTTGAGCTAAGCGAGAACAACAAAAAGAACAAAAGATGGACATCAATTTCATGGGGTTTCGGCTTTCTGGTGTCGTGCAAATGAATGAGCATTTTTTAAGCATCATAGTCAATGAACCGTTTGAATAAGGAAAATCTAGATGGAACTTTTAAAATCTGAGTTGATTACCAGACGACTGAGCACGTGTGGTAGTCTCTGTTGCTATAAAGATAGCAAAACATGAGTTATCATATTGTGTGGGACAGTTTTAAGTGGCTCGTCAGCTTTCTTCTCCAGTAGATTCTCATTCTGATTTTAATGAGTGCTTATGTATGCTGAATCCTTGACAAAATCGTAGGGTGATTCGCCGAAATTTATTCATCGGTTACATAAGACAGATATTCAGAACGACGATAAAAACGATTGGACACACTCAGTTTTAGAGTTATTACCGGCAATCAACCTATCTACCTTGTATTCTCCTGTTAAGTCATATATGCACGTAAACATTCTCTATTCGATTTGGTGTTAGGATCTAATTTGGATCGTGAAAAGCGTTTGTGGACACTGAGTTTGTACTAGTCCGGATTCATAGTTCACCATTCTAGTTAGGCAACGCATAGAAGACTTAGTTTTGTGTCCATCAATTCCAAAATACCACTCACCTAATACTAACTGGCATATCCTTCCGTTTTTGCGATTTGTTGCCAGAATTGGAAGTTAAAGGACCTAAAAGGAACACGGTTGAGGTCTGAATAATCTTCAGTGGTTAACTTGTTTTAAATAGCACCGCAGCATTTTGGATTCACCTTTGTTTTGATTTGGATCAATTCGCTCCTCACGCGTTGCTCAAACGTTCGTCCGAGGAGCTTGCATTGTCTATATTTTTATCCAGTGTATGGACGAGAACGGCCGACGTGTGAGTAACTATAAATACTGGGCTGCTTCTGGGATTATGTGTTTATCAGAAACACTTTCAGTAGAGTCAGCAATGCCCCAGACATATCAGTTATCACGAGTAACGTTTCCCAAGGCAAAAAGGGTGTTAAAAGAACCCAGTTTGAGCCCCACGTGAGTACTGCTAATTCTGGACGTTTCCATAGTGCCACTCAAATTCGAAGATCATCGAATTTCTACTGTGAGCATTGGCCTCACCTATCTGATGCATTTCGTGCCTAGTCGATCGATCCCCAACCTAGCAGCATCTTTGTCTGTCGAGCATCAACACGAATGGCAGATTGTTTTTCTATCAGACTAGAGATTTTACTGTCCTTAACCAACTGCATATCAAGACAGTGAGCCAGTACCGATCGGTGTTTGAACTATCGATATTCGCTGAAAAATCAGTCAAACAAGTGCATTCTGGTTACACAAACGTAGTATATGAAATTAGGGCCGCACGTTACACATCAACGGGAATTTGAGCAGTGCAATGAGCCTCAAATTCGAGAGGAAAAGAAGAGGAAAATTACTTATCATTCCAAATGGAAGTTTATTGAACAGCATATGAATGATTGAAAACATTCAATACGAAATAAGGTAGTCGACCGTTTGGTTCTCTTATTGCATTTCGTCGCATGAGCCAGTATATAAAACTGAAAATAGAATAATGAAGAGGAATTGCCAGATCAAGTTATTGTAGTTCATTGGAACAAATGGGTATTCATAATCAGCAATGTATTTAGGATCACGTACCACATCCAGGACCCCATTTTCTTCCACATTCTCTCTCTTTCTCACAAGCCCACCTACTGTAATCGTCGTTCGATGTGGCTAATACCATGATTATCCAGACCAGTGTGAGTACAGCTAGGATTTTCTGTAATTGCCAGTAATGCGAGGGAATTGGTTTGATCGAAATGACCCGATGCATAAATATCAGAATTTACTGACAACGTGAGTTGTAAGAAAACTTTTGAAAGTTGCATCTCAGTCATTTGGGATGCTTTAAATCAGATCAGATTGGGACTTCTCTCTCGATTTCTATCCAAATACATTTATTGTGCTAATACGCGAATTGTTCACAAATAATCAGAATAATATGATCATGAACAGAATTTAGAAAAAAAGCAATGGTATATTGACATCATTCACTACAGTATAACTGACTGTGATTAGTACTTGACTAAACATGACGAGTGAAGACGAGATTAGTCTTGGTGGATTGGTCCTTGATGCAGATAGTGTGCTTTTATATTTGGGGTGAACATTCGAAGTGGATATAATTGGAATTACATTCATTAGTCTGTTAAGACACCAACCACATTTTGCCATGAATTACTTCGGTTATTTGGTCGTATAACACTGCTCGCGCATTGCTCATTGCTAGACAATTAGTACGGCATCTACATATCGTTTCAATAGGCTTTAGGCTTCTGGTCTACAGTTTGGCATTACGCTTTACGAACTAACATTCCATATACAGTGGTTTCAATGAACGGCGTTTAGACGGAAGAAATACCGGAGAGAAATTTCCAGTCTTAAAAAAACTAGTTATCGTTCCATCGAGAAGATCGACAACTGACAGAAGCAAGGGGCTTAATTACTGTGCATCGACTGTATCAAACCTTCGTGAATTTACCGTGATTTGCAGTTTGCTCTAATGAGGACAAATTCTTCCAATTCGCATAAGCACAACACCTCACTGACCTCTGGAGTTCAGTAAATTCCATTCACAAGTGGTGGAGCAACACTTAAGGCCTAGCTGCCTGGCAGTTTATAGTTGATTACAAGTTAAATAAAATCGGAGTTAGCAAACAAAATTTAAAGAAATTGTCCACTTTCTTTTATTCGGCTGGATTTTATTCTAAGGGAGAAATCTACTCTTCAAATCAGGTGTGGGGTACATGGCAAAGTGATATGCCAGTCATTTATTATTCCTCAAATCTCGTTAGATGGCTTCACGGAGAACGCAACTAGAACTGAAAGATAGAAAATCGTTTGTTTCTGGTCAAACAGTAGCATGCCGGGAATAATTCAACCAAGAATCTGTAAATGAAAATATACGTATGGAAAATGTCTGCGTCTTTATGGTTGTTTTTTTTGGATTTTTGTTACTTGTTTATGAGACACTAGAATTCAGATTAACCATACAGTACTGGTGCCGCTAACTCAAATAATGAGCCACAACTCCCGGAGTCTCTAACCAAGGATGATCCGCATCTTTCGTACGCAACTAAGCAGGCACAAAGGACAAACCGATGCGGAAACCGAAGTTGATTTCTTCATATCTCCATGCCAGGCCATAGCCCGAATGCTGTTACGCTTTTTTGAGCCTTAATGCAATATGGATACCTGAAATGGTAATACGGAATTCGACTAGTGGCAGTATATTACAGATAATGAATGCCAGTAGATTTCGGAATGACTCCAATCCAAACTACACAAATGAAGACAAGTAGAAGGCCACAAGAGTTGGGAAACACCTTCGAGGTTATTTACAAATCAAATAATATGGCAACAAATCACATCAACGACAAAGGCCGTCAAACACAATGAACCAACAGCGAACCGACACTCGTGACAATGACCAGAGTCCAGATTGTGATGACAATGAAAATAAATTGATGAGATATGACAAAAAACGTAAAGTTTAACGTTCTATTCATTGTTAATCATGATCTTCCCTGTAGAGAATGGATTTGTTCCCCGAACGGATTTCACAGGTTATGAGGTTTCCGCCTGGTATTCATCCGACGACGATAATTGGTCTCGTTCAGATAGTTCGTGTCGCTTGGAATATGATGATGGAAGAGAAATCTGTTCAATACACTTAGTGCGCCTGTCAAACTAAGCTTTCTCCGGGAAAACCAACCTCGCTTCAAACTGATTTGTCGTGCGGCTGTTCTGTATGAATCGAACATGTTAAAGTAGTAGCATGAATTTCGAAACGTATGGCCTCCTGTTGATTCAACCTACTTTAATCGGCACATTTTTTCGCCAAATTCCCCTGTTACCAAGTACTTACTTGTTTGAGGCGAACCGGTCAACGTGATGCAACAAAGTAAATTTCTGTGAAATTTGTTCCCATTTCTACCTTGATTAATCACCAGGTGGACTCTGTTCGACTCGTGCACAATTTGGCAAAGTTTTAGTTACGTTGGCCACTTGCACGGGATTCATTTAACATCAGAAATACAGTTTCGCATCAACCTATTGTTGCGCGTAGACACTGGTACTAGAAAACGGCATAGCATGTAAAGCGACTTCAGCTTTGATGCAATACACGATGCAATAGGCGCAGCAATAGTGTCGATGAGGATTACCAGTTATTATTTAATCAGGCCAGAATAACTGTTTACAGGCGCTTTCACTATGGTCTTGCATCTGGTCATCATCCAGTCTTTACTAACTGTCTTTTTTGGAACCCATACCTGTTTTCGTTTTACCATTTCAACTTGTTTCCACCGTTTATCTTAAACCAAACTCTCTTCATTGTCACAAGCGTGAATTTTTTAGCTGATTGGGTTCGTTTGCCGCCCTTTGTCGTTAACGTGATTTGTACATTGATTAATTTGCTGTAAATAGTGCCTTGGAACTTTAGATCGAAAGATGTCACAGTGATTGATAAATAGTCTAATTGCGAAAATACCCCAGGTACGATATTTTGTTTAACTTTACACTAACGGACAGGTAGCACGGTGATCAGTTTGAAATAAACTGAAAAGTGAGAAACATCTCCTGCGGGAATCTTGTGCTCAGAATGGCGAAATGTAGGGGTGACTGTCCCGAGTGATTTTCACACGGACGGTACACGACTGGGGTAGATAAGTGGGTGTTCACTTTGGCAGCCCTGTGCTGGCCGCGGCCCCCCTTCCTGAAAATTGATGTACATTGTTGTTTCATTAATAAAGAAATTAAAAGATAAAAGATCTAAGAAGCATATTAAAAGTCAATAATTGACAAATCAAATCAGTGAATTCCCCAACCAATTGAGAAACCACACAGTCAAAAGTATCACCTCTGTCCGATTGTTCAGGTGCTTGCAAGCTGTCACACAAATTCTACTCACAGGGATAGCACATGCACACACACACACACATACCAATCTATTCATTTGCTTATCCGTGTTCGGTTACGAACCCTTGAAAGCCAGTTTCCTATCATAATCACCCACTGATCGTTGAGAACTTTGGCTATTCCTATTAAAACGCACTGATCTGTTGAAATAGGTTAAACTGGCTCACGTTCCGCCATTTGTGGCTTACCCACATTAGCCAACTAGTTCTTGGGACAATTTGCAAATAGGCAAATGTTGCTCGAATCGATTTACTGCTGAGATAACATAAACGGTTCAGATCAGTAATATAACAACGAAATCAAAACAGTATTTCAACAAGAACCTCAAAGATCATTCACGGAATGCCGTTTTTTTCAAATACGATGAATTGTGACAATAAGTTGAATTTTGATGGACCTGCACCAGAAATTTTATCGTTTTTGCTTCTTCGTGTTGTGACAGTGCAAACTGGGAAGAACACAGCTAATTGATTTCTCATAACTGTCAGAGGGTCCGATTGCGAGATGATAGAGGGATTCCACCGTGTCTTTGGTACGTTCACTCAGTTTGTATGCAAACTGACACTGGTCAAGGGACCATCGATGGGGGAACCTTGAGGTATGTGAATAAACCCTTACGTTACCGTGAGTTGGGACTAGGTCAAATCAGAAAATGACCAGTCGTACGGGTAGAAGAAATGTAGTTTGTAAGCTCCGTCACTATTCACAAGCAGGGATGCGTAAACACGAAATGTGTCGCACCGTTCACAGTATACGTCAACATTTCGATGAGACCGGAATTATACAGCTATTCATATTTGACCTTCTTCTGTGATAGTCGATTCCCGGTATCTTTACTGCCCGATATGAATAACTGTTTAAATCCTTCGAGTTTAGATGACGTAGCCGGCTCTCGTGTTGTTGGACAACTAGTGCATAAATCGGTCATTTATAGGGACCTTTCAACTGATGTTACAAAATTCACATAGAAATAAAACCGAGCATAGGGTTCTGGAATCTTGCCCCACCTTACTGGACTATGGTGTTTCCGGTTTAGACGCTTTTGGGCAAAATTTCCCTAATCTCAGTGGAACATTTGGCTTGATTCCATTGCCGTCGTCGAAACGGTCAAATAATCGGGTCTTAGATGGTCTTATCACCCATTCAAGTTCCTAGTGTTTCACTTGAGACGCTAGTGAAGAAGCAGATCTTCACTTTCTAGGCAAATCTAATAGTTGTTTGTAATATTTCCACGGGTTTCCTTCACTGGAGGCATTGAAAGCGGGATATAAAATGAAAGTAAATAAATGATTACCTAGCTCCTAAATAGGAGATAGCAACGAATGTGCTCGCACAATTTTGTGATATCCGTGCCATTCCAGACTGAGCCCTTATGCGGATTTCGGATAGAAACAGGAAATTTCATTTGCTCCCGGATTCTAATCGTTTGTTTGCATCCTAATAGCACGGTGCGCTTCGCAACAGCCGCAAATTCTGTGCGAATTCTAAATGTGTTCAATGCATACTAATCTCAGAACACGTGCAACTCAAAACACATGCATGGTTGACAAATCATATTTGAAGCATTAACCAATTTGCAAACAATTTACAATGCAACTGATTACTGATACTAATCGAAAGACAATTTGTTCTACAATTTAAACGTGCGATTTGCAGAAAACTACTCATTCGGTTCTTTTCGATTCCGGAGCATTTGCAACAGATCTGTCTATTCATTTTCCCTATTACATATTGCGGTACAATACAAAGAAGAGACCACATCAGTGATGTTTTAGGACTGTACCCAAAAAAACTACAGACCGAGCAATCACACGTTCATAGTCTATTTTTTGCCCCCAGTCGTGCATGCAGGATAACGCGGCCATCACTTGAATTTGTCGAAAAAATGATGAAACTGAGTACTGCTGTACAGATTTCAGTCCAAAATATCAAGGAATCGATTTCGATATACGGTGCCCCACCATGTCCAATTTTTCCCCGTGGGAAACTCTATCTAGTAGGTACTTTGGAACGGCCAATCAAAGGAAGAGTTTTCAACATCTAATCTGAGCCATGACTATTACGTGCAAAATTTGCACAATTCGGGAAAAACAGTTCTAGAATAAAATGCGATTGATAAATCTGTCATCTCTCCGAAAATTAGCCATAAGAAAATTTCTTCCAAGGGGAACGAATTCAAAAACTATCAACCAGTGAAAACCAGTGTGCTTTTTTGGACGGGATGAAAGATCTTTCGTGTTTATTGTCACCTGAATCCAGTTGAAAATAAAATCCTTTAAACACTTAAACAGTGGAACTACAAACTGAGATCACAAACAAGCTAGTTTCTCCGCTATATTGAGATCAGTTTGAAGCAAAAATTTCAAGTAGTCAACCAAATGCAGGAATATGTGGTAAATTTGTAACTACATGGGCTTTCTAGCCTCGCTCAACATTTATCACTGGCCTGCTAGACTGACGTGTAGGAAATTTCGCCGGCGGTAGCCAAACGGATAAGATCGCGGCGTTTGGATGTAAAGGTCGCGGGTTCGAATCCTCCCACCGCCGGTCAATTTCCCCACTTGGCAGCCCTCTGTTGGCCGCGGCTCCATCCCTGAGAACCGATGTACATTGTTGTTTCATTAATAAAGGAAGTAAAAGATAAAAGACAACAGACAACAGGGAATCACGAACATCCGTAAGAAAATGGCCGGCGATGGGGAGAGTTGGACTCGTAATATTCATATCCAAATGATACCACGTCGATCACTCGGCCACCGCCATCACAAATAGAGAAAATAGCAGCGTCACAACGTGCTCTAGTTTTCTATTTTTTGAAGAGCGCTGAGAACAAATTACAACATTTTCATCTCCGACCGGCCCATTTCTTATTGGTTTTCACTTCTCTCCCCAATTAAGGTAGGTGGATAAATTTCCATTTTATTGGCTATATTCCCACAAAAATGTTTTGTTATCCTTAGTATAGAGATTTACATGGTTTGTTCTTCGAAAAAACCATTTGTCTTTTTGTTCTCTGGAACAATAGGAGACACCGAGTTCCATGTCACAGAAGTAACAGTTCACACTTGAATATTTCTCACTTCTGCCTGTGCTGTCCTGAGTTTGTTTTCAGAATACAGCAAGACTTGTACAATGGGGACCATGATGGGGTGTTTTCGACAGACGTGGCTAGCTACAGATTCTCTAGAGAAAATTCGAACTTTCAAGAATTATATGTTTATGATTCGCCCACTGGGAATCCTCTATATTCTCTTGGAGGCCATGAGCTAGCGATGATAGGAGTTGCATCCTAGGATTCATTGTCCCTGTCCTGCCATAGTAATGCCGAACCGCAGACGTACGAAGGAGCTGCACTGGGCTAGCCAGGATACTTGTGAGACTATAAATACCAATTATTGTTTGGATAGCATGATGGTTATTTATCTCAAATCACGTGATTCATCCAGATCACTTGTTCGACTCTACAGTACCGATAATAATGTGCTCCGAATAGATGAGGCTGGAAGATTTAGGACAAACCATACGGACCACATTACCTTTACAAGGGATGCAGCTTTTGTCACTTAAAAAACAACAAGCTCAGCGATCAGAACTGTGTGAATAGCCACTGTAATCATCTTGTGAACAAAAACCCAAAAATATGAGGAGATGGGAAACTTGTGAGAAAGTGATATCGGTGATTCAACGCTAAAGGGCATGAAAATGACAAACGGATAGTCAACGGAGATTTCCCCTGTTTAGGGGCCTAGTACCGTAGTTTTGTGGCCTTATATGGCCGGTAGACTACGGAGCTTGGATGAAAACATCTGAATCGAGCCTCTAAAACTGTGGCCTCTGACTCATGAATAAAATAACATATGCGTCCATTCGTTGTTTATTCATATGGACCAAAAAGTCAAAAGGAGTTATTTTATACTTGAATCCGAACCAAAAATACCCACAGTGTATAATCCAAGGATAGAAATGAAGTGGAAAAAATGATGATGGCTTACATGGAGAAAGGTTCTGCCACACGATGGGATGCAAAAGCGATTTACTCTAGCTGCACAAAATGTCTGAAATGTGTTACTCTCTCAGAGTTTTGACTTCTTCGATAGATTGGTTGTGCTCGTATGAAGTGTATGCTTATTTGCCACAGGTAGAAAATATGACGAAGTTTTCTAAAGTGCACCTACTCAGTAGATATTTATTCATTTCCGAAAGAATACCTTTTATGAATACTATGGCATGTATTTTATAGGCCGCCATATTCGTCTGGTTTTGTGAATATTGATGTCGGCTGCTACGCTCAATTGCATTAGGTCTATGCTAGTTTTCTGCCTTTGCGACTTTTCGGGTCAATAAAGACACCCAATCAAAGACCGCTTTCCTACTTCACGAATACACTATGATGAAAATGGAGCGAGGATTTCACGATAACAACCTCATACACGATAAAGCGCTAACCAAAAGTGATAATTGTTTACTGAAAGGTAATGCACACATAAAACACGAATATCTATCGGGATATTTCTCATCTAGGTTCATCCTACAAATCAACTCGAGCATACAGTAGTGTTGAGCTTGCCTGACGTTTTACGGGTTGACTTTCACTCTCGGCATGGATGCATGAAGTCTACCGACTCCACTAGCTTTTATGCTTCATTGATTAACAGTCAACTGACTTTAGGTAAACAATCACGTATGAATACTTATGTCCTAATTATGAAGTCACAGCTGTTATTAATCTTGTTATGAAATTATTCACTTTCAACTCACCATCAGGAAGCCATCGTATCACTCTGCACCTGTTTCATCCTTGTTAGGATTCATTAGCAGTACACATCTGCCGCGCCCGAACTGGCACAAGAACAATTTTTGAATCTAACGCTTAGCCATTACACTATCGGGAACGCTTTGAATGGTTTCTTGAATTTCACCACATGATGTTGCACCTATCCGTCACTGACTTCCATGACCACGGGCCGTTGGTGTACACCAGAGGACCCCTACTGATAAATGACTTGTCTACAGGGAACCGAAACAAGACGAAGTCTTTGGGCGTAGTTTACGAAGCCTAGTTAATTGGCATTTGTAGGTACTAGATTACATTAGCCTCTTAGTGACAAATTATGGGAATTCAGGGTACGCTCGTACTCACGGTCTGTCGTACATATGATGTGCGTATGCATTTCTCTTGTACAATCAATGGCTTCGTGATTCAGGTGCGACTAGAGTGTGGTACCTGGGAGCATTTGGGTGGTCGACTCATATTGATTGTGCTTGCTATACCGCGGCTTTCATGCGGCCCAGGCACACATCACACGAATGGATGCATAAACGTTCTACGGTGACAGTTAAATGGATTGGAAGGAATTCCGCAATCTACAGTAGGTGGTAATCTCTGACCGACAAACTGGACCATCTTGACCGTGGGTTAAATGATTGCAATCGGTTCCCTATCAAGAATAAACAAATAAGACAGAAACCTAACGGGTAACGGTGCATTAACGAACAGCGAACAGGTCGAGCTTCCTTGCGAAATGCATGCAAAATGTACCAGAAACCTGCAGACAGCTCAATGCCCGTTACGTTGGGGTGCTGGGAAAATATCCGTAACTGCCGTCAATCTGTTGATCGCATCCCAAAAGATACCGATTCCTCAAGAAAGCTGTTACCTTGAAATAATTTAACTGGACAGGTTGGAAACCCGAATGTTGTGTTGTAGACGTGGGAAAAGATAGTTCGACTCAGTGAGAGATCTTTGTAGTTGGGTTCAAATCAAATTAGTACCATTCTAACCAAAGAGTTACTGTTTATTCTGCTCACTACGGATCGGCGACACCATAATAAACAATCCACTCCAACAGCATATGCTTGTACGTTTGTTTCTCGTACAAACCGGACAAATTACGTGTCTAACTAGGCTATCCACCAATATGCACACACAAGTAAGGCAGCAGACACGTGTGCTCATTTTCTGTCATCTCGCATCACACGGTCGGTGACCTTGAAAGGCATATTCCTTTGTGAGAGACAGGAGCCTCAAACGGAGACCCGACGGCAACTTGCACCGTCGGGCCGGGGGGCCTGTCTCATTCACTGCTACTGCTGTTTGTTGGGACAGCCTAAGTTCAAACACAAATGACACATTCTTTTGCTCAAGCCAGACGTTTCATGTCCAAATAATTTTATCATTTTTTCGACAAATTCAAGTGATGGCCGCGTTATCCTGCATGCAGGACTAGGGGCAAAAAAATAGACAATGAACGTGTGATTGCTCGGTCTGTAGTTTTTTTGGGTACAGTCCTAAAACATCACTGATGTGGTCTCTTCTTTGTATTGTACCGTAATATGTAATAGGGAAAATGAATAGACAGATCTGTTGCAAATGCTCCGGAATCGAAAAGAACCGAATGAGTAGTTTTCTGCAAATCGCACGTTTAAATTGTAGAACAAATTGTCTTTCGATTAGTATCAGTAATCAGTTGCATTGTAAATTGTTTGCAAATTGGTTAATGCTTCAAATATGATTTGTCAACCATGCATGTGTTTTGAGTTGCACGTGTTCTGAGATTAGTATGCATTGAACACATTTAGAATTCGCACAGAATTTGCGGCTGTTGCGAAGCGCACCGTGCTATTAGGATGCAAACAAACGATTAGAATCCGGGAGCAAATGAAATTTCCTGTTTCTATCCGAAATCCGCATAAGGGCTCAGTCTGGAATGGCACGGATATCACAAAATTGTGCGAGCACATTCGTTGCTATCTCCTATTTAGGAGCTAGGTAATCATTTATTTACTTTCATTTTATATCCCGCTTTCAATGCCTCCAGTGAAGGAAACCCGTGGAAATATTACAAACAACTATTAGATTTGCCTAGAAAGTGAAGATCTGCTTCTTCACTAGCGTCTCAAGTGAAACACTAGGAACTTGAATGGGTGATAAGACCATCTAAGACCCGATTATTTGACCGTTTCGACGACGGCAATGGAATCAAGCCAAATGTTCCACTGAGATTAGGGAAATTTTGCCCAAAAGCGTCTAAACCGGAAACACCATAGTCCAGTAAGGTGGGGCAAGATTCCAGAACCCTATGCTCGGTTTTATTTCTATGTGAATTTTGTAACATCAGTTGAAAGGTCCCTATAAATGACCGATTTATGCACTAGTTGTCCAACAACACGAGAGCCGGCTACGTCATCTAAACTCGAAGGATTTAAACAGTTATTCATATCGGGCAGTAAAGATACCGGGAATCGACTATCACAGAAGAAGGTCAAATATGAATAGCTGTATAATTCCGGTCTCATCGAAATGTTGACGTATACTGTGAACGGTGCGACACATTTCGTGTTTACGCATCCCTGCTTGTGAATAGTGACGGAGCTTACAAACTACATTTCTTCTACCCGTACGACTGGTCATTTTCTGATTTGACCTAGTCCCAACTCACGGTAACGTAAGGGTTTATTCACATACCTCAAGGTTCCCCCATCGATGGTCCCTTGACCAGTGTCAGTTTGCATACAAACTGAGTGAACGTACCAAAGACACGGTGGAATCCCTCTATCATCTCGCAATCGGACCCTCTGACAGTTATGAGAAATCAATTAGCTGTGTTCTTCCCAGTTTGCACTGTCACAACACGAAGAAGCAAAAACGATAAAATTTCTGGTGCAGGTCCATCAAAATTCAACTTATTGTCACAATTCATCGTATTTGAAAAAAACGGCATTCCGTGAATGATCTTTGAGGTTCTTGTTGAAATACTGTTTTGATTTCGTTGTTATATTACTGATCTGAACCGTTTATGTTATCTCAGCAGTAAATCGATTCGAGCAACATTTGCCTATTTGCAAATTGTCCCAAGAACTAGTTGGCTAATGTGGGTAAGCCACAAATGGCGGAACGTGAGCCAGTTTAACCTATTTCAACAGATCAGTGCGTTTTAATAGGAATAGCCAAAGTTCTCAACGATCAGTGGGTGATTATGATAGGAAACTGGCTTTCAAGGGTTCGTAACCGAACACGGATAAGCAAATGAATAGATTGGTATGTGTGTGTGTGTGTGCATGTGCTATCCCTGTGAGTAGAATTTGTGTGACAGCTTGCAAGCACCTGAACAATCGGACAGAGGTGATACTTTTGACTGTGTGGTTTCTCAATTGGTTGGGGAATTCACTGATTTGATTTGTCAATTATTGACTTTTAATATGCTTCTTAGATCTTTTATCTTTTAATTTCTTTATTAATGAAACAACAATGTACATCAATTTTCAGGAAGGGGGGCCGCGGCCAGCACAGGGCTGCCAAAGTGAACACCCACTTATCTACCCCAGTCGTGTACCGTCCGTGTGAAAATCACTCGGGACAGTCACCCCTACATTTCGCCATTCTGAGCACAAGATTCCCGCAGGAGATGTTTCTCACTTTTCAGTTTATTTCAAACTGATCACCGTGCTACCTGTCCGTTAGTGTAAAGTTAAACAAAATATCGTACCTGGGGTATTTTCGCAATTAGACTATTTATCAATCACTGTGACATCTTTCGATCTAAAGTTCCAAGGCACTATTTACAGCAAATTAATCAATGTACAAATCACGTTAACGACAAAGGGCGGCAAACGAACCCAATCAGCTAAAAAATTCACGCTTGTGACAATGAAGAGAGTTTGGTTTAAGATAAACGGTGGAAACAAGTTGAAATGGTAAAACGAAAACAGGTATGGGTTCCAAAAAAGACAGTTAGTAAAGACTGGATGATGACCAGATGCAAGACCATAGTGAAAGCGCCTGTAAACAGTTATTCTGGCCTGATTAAATAATAACTGGTAATCCTCATCGACACTATTGCTGCGCCTATTGCATCGTGTATTGCATCAAAGCTGAAGTCGCTTTACATGCTATGCCGTTTTCTAGTACCAGTGTCTACGCGCAACAATAGGTTGATGCGAAACTGTATTTCTGATGTTAAATGAATCCCGTGCAAGTGGCCAACGTAACTAAAACTTTGCCAAATTGTGCACGAGTCGAACAGAGTCCACCTGGTGATTAATCAAGGTAGAAATGGGAACAAATTTCACAGAAATTTACTTTGTTGCATCACGTTGACCGGTTCGCCTCAAACAAGTAAGTACTTGGTAACAGGGGAATTTGGCGAAAAAATGTGCCGATTAAAGTAGGTTGAATCAACAGGAGGCCATACGTTTCGAAATTCATGCTACTACTTTAACATGTTCGATTCATACAGAACAGCCGCACGACAAATCAGTTTGAAGCGAGGTTGGTTTTCCCGGAGAAAGCTTAGTTTGACAGGCGCACTAAGTGTATTGAACAGATTTCTCTTCCATCATCATATTCCAAGCGACACGAACTATCTGAACGAGACCAATTATCGTCGTCGGATGAATACCAGGCGGAAACCTCATAACCTGTGAAATCCGTTCGGGGAACAAATCCATTCTCTACAGGGAAGATCATGATTAACAATGAATAGAACGTTAAACTTTACGTTTTTTGTCATATCTCATCAATTTATTTTCATTGTCATCACAATCTGGACTCTGGTCATTGTCACGAGTGTCGGTTCGCTGTTGGTTCATTGTGTTTGACGGCCTTTGTCGTTGATGTGATTTGTTGCCATATTATTTGATTTGTAAATAACCTCGAAGGTGTTTCCCAACTCTTGTGGCCTTCTACTTGTCTTCATTTGTGTAGTTTGGATTGGAGTCATTCCGAAATCTACTGGCATTCATTATCTGTAATATACTGCCACTAGTCGAATTCCGTATTACCATTTCAGGTATCCATATTGCATTAAGGCTCAAAAAAGCGTAACAGCATTCGGGCTATGGCCTGGCATGGAGATATGAAGAAATCAACTTCGGTTTCCGCATCGGTTTGTCCTTTGTGCCTGCTTAGTTGCGTACGAAAGATGCGGATCATCCTTGGTTAGAGACTCCGGGAGTTGTGGCTCATTATTTGAGTTAGCGGCACCAGTACTGTATGGTTAATCTGAATTCTAGTGTCTCATAAACAAGTAACAAAAATCCAAAAAAAACAACCATAAAGACGCAGACATTTTCCATACGTATATTTTCATTTACAGATTCTTGGTTGAATTATTCCCGGCATGCTACTGTTTGACCAGAAACAAACGATTTTCTATCTTTCAGTTCTAGTTGCGTTCTCCGTGAAGCCATCTAACGAGATTTGAGGAATAATAAATGACTGGCATATCACTTTGCCATGTACCCCACACCTGATTTGAAGAGTAGATTTCTCCCTTAGAATAAAATCCAGCCGAATAAAAGAAAGTGGACAATTTCTTTAAATTTTGTTTGCTAACTCCGATTTTATTTAACTTGTAATCAACTATAAACTGCCAGGCAGCTAGGCCTTAAGTGTTGCTCCACCACTTGTGAATGGAATTTACTGAACTCCAGAGGTCAGTGAGGTGTTGTGCTTATGCGAATTGGAAGAATTTGTCCTCATTAGAGCAAACTGCAAATCACGGTAAATTCACGAAGGTTTGATACAGTCGATGCACAGTAATTAAGCCCCTTGCTTCTGTCAGTTGTCGATCTTCTCGATGGAACGATAACTAGTTTTTTTAAGACTGGAAATTTCTCTCCGGTATTTCTTCCGTCTAAACGCCGTTCATTGAAACCACTGTATATGGAATGTTAGTTCGTAAAGCGTAATGCCAAACTGTAGACCAGAAGCCTAAAGCCTATTGAAACGATATGTAGATGCCGTACTAATTGTCTAGCAATGAGCAATGCGCGAGCAGTGTTATACGACCAAATAACCGAAGTAATTCATGGCAAAATGTGGTTGGTGTCTTAACAGACTAATGAATGTAATTCCAATTATATCCACTTCGAATGTTCACCCCAAATATAAAAGCACACTATCTGCATCAAGGACCAATCCACCAAGACTAATCTCGTCTTCACTCGTCATGTTTAGTCAAGTACTAATCACAGTCAGTTATACTGTAGTGAATGATGTCAATATACCATTGCTTTTTTTCTAAATTCTGTTCATGATCATATTATTCTGATTATTTGTGAACAATTCGCGTATTAGCACAATAAATGTATTTGGATAGAAATCGAGAGAGAAGTCCCAATCTGATCTGATTTAAAGCATCCCAAATGACTGAGATGCAACTTTCAAAAGTTTTCTTACAACTCACGTTGTCAGTAAATTCTGATATTTATGCATCGGGTCATTTCGATCAAACCAATTCCCTCGCATTACTGGCAATTACAGAAAATCCTAGCTGTACTCACACTGGTCTGGATAATCATGGTATTAGCCACATCGAACGACGATTACAGTAGGTGGGCTTGTGAGAAAGAGAGAGAATGTGGAAGAAAATGGGGTCCTGGATGTGGTACGTGATCCTAAATACATTGCTGATTATGAATACCCATTTGTTCCAATGAACTACAATAACTTGATCTGGCAATTCCTCTTCATTATTCTATTTTCAGTTTTATATACTGGCTCATGCGACGAAATGCAATAAGAGAACCAAACGGTCGACTACCTTATTTCGTATTGAATGTTTTCAATCATTCATATGCTGTTCAATAAACTTCCATTTGGAATGATAAGTAATTTTCCTCTTCTTTTCCTCTCGAATTTGAGGCTCATTGCACTGCTCAAATTCCCGTTGATGTGTAACGTGCGGCCCTAATTTCATATACTACGTTTGTGTAACCAGAATGCACTTGTTTGACTGATTTTTCAGCGAATATCGATAGTTCAAACACCGATCGGTACTGGCTCACTGTCTTGATATGCAGTTGGTTAAGGACAGTAAAATCTCTAGTCTGATAGAAAAACAATCTGCCATTCGTGTTGATGCTCGACAGACAAAGATGCTGCTAGGTTGGGGATCGATCGACTAGGCACGAAATGCATCAGATAGGTGAGGCCAATGCTCACAGTAGAAATTCGATGATCTTCGAATTTGAGTGGCACTATGGAAACGTCCAGAATTAGCAGTACTCACGTGGGGCTCAAACTGGGTTCTTTTAACACCCTTTTTGCCTTGGGAAACGTTACTCGTGATAACTGATATGTCTGGGGCATTGCTGACTCTACTGAAAGTGTTTCTGATAAACACATAATCCCAGAAGCAGCCCAGTATTTATAGTTACTCACACGTCGGCCGTTCTCGTCCATACACTGGATAAAAATATAGACAATGCAAGCTCCTCGGACGAACGTTTGAGCAACGCGTGAGGAGCGAATTGATCCAAATCAAAACAAAGGTGAATCCAAAATGCTGCGGTGCTATTTAAAACAAGTTAACCACTGAAGATTATTCAGACCTCAACCGTGTTCCTTTTAGGTCCTTTAACTTCCAATTCTGGCAACAAATCGCAAAAACGGAAGGATATGCCAGTTAGTATTAGGTGAGTGGTATTTTGGAATTGATGGACACAAAACTAAGTCTTCTATGCGTTGCCTAACTAGAATGGTGAACTATGAATCCGGACTAGTACAAACTCAGTGTCCACAAACGCTTTTCACGATCCAAATTAGATCCTAACACCAAATCGAATAGAGAATGTTTACGTGCATATATGACTTAACAGGAGAATACAAGGTAGATAGGTTGATTGCCGGTAATAACTCTAAAACTGAGTGTGTCCAATCGTTTTTATCGTCGTTCTGAATATCTGTCTTATGTAACCGATGAATAAATTTCGGCGAATCACCCTACGATTTTGTCAAGGATTCAGCATACATAAGCACTCATTAAAATCAGAATGAGAATCTACTGGAGAAGAAAGCTGACGAGCCACTTAAAACTGTCCCACACAATATGATAACTCATGTTTTGCTATCTTTATAGCAACAGAGACTACCACACGTGCTCAGTCGTCTGGTAATCAACTCAGATTTTAAAAGTTCCATCTAGATTTTCCTTATTCAAACGGTTCATTGACTATGATGCTTAAAAAATGCTCATTCATTTGCACGACACCAGAAAGCCGAAACCCCATGAAATTGATGTCCATCTTTTGTTCTTTTTGTTGTTCTCGCTTAGCTCAAAAATGAAAGGCGAGTATATCATCTAGTGTTGATGTTCAATCAACCGCTAGGAATCGACTCTACTAGCGTAGTGCCCAAGGCGTTCACAGTCATTCATTCCCGGTTCGTGCCTCGGTTCGGATGCATTGTATTTGTACTACTGATGATTCCAAATAAGGATGAAGCAGCTGTACAGTGCTCCCATGGACTGACGCTACCTGCACAGAAGTAATCTGTCAGTAGGGGGTCGATCGCCATGCGCTAGCGGACAGGAACCGTGCAAATCAGTAACGGATAGGTGCAACATCATGTGGTGAATTTCAACAAACCGTTCAGAGCCTGCTCGGTAGCCTAATGGCTAAGGCATTCGACTCAGAATCGTTCGTCTCGAATTCGCGTCCCTGTCCGGGCGCGGTCCATATGCAGCACTGCTCATCATTCCTAACAAGGATGAAACAGCTGTACAGTGCTTCCATGGTTTCTTTATGATGAGTTGAGCGATGATATCACATGGTGAATTATTTCATTAATATACTGTCTTCAGAAGTGACTGTAGGCTTGGTCTTTTTTGTCAGTTTAACAAATTTTTAGCCGTCATCGTAGTTTATTTTATCCAACTGGCGCCATTTTGTTATGCACCTCTTATTGAAACCTGATGATGATATGTTCCATTCAACAAATACACACCGACAGGGATTGTCTAATAAGTTTAGTGAGTCATGCTACTCATTAGTAGTCCATTGACGATAGTAAACTATTGTGAAGGAACCTCTCCCACCATGGATTCCTTCGATCGGTGGAAAAACATGCAGATGCGGACTGGCTCGTTTTGCAACGTGCACTGAGGACGTGTTAAAAATCCACTCATCCTTGCATCTATTTTCTCCATGCACTCCTCTGTACAGCGTTTAATATCCATAATCCCAAGATATTTGTTTTATTTTCACTATCGTCAGTTTGCTACATCACACCAGCATGACCCTATTGCCAATGTTTTTATCACCCTGAATCACTTATCTTAAACCTGAACGCCGGTCGGATGGTCAACCTTGCTTCCTTGTTATGTCACTCTTGAGGGATGGTCAATTCCGTCTTGAGTTACTCACTCCCCGGTTTAGAGTGGGTGAAAACGTATTATTATGTAGTGCCGAATGATACCGAATAAGCTTTGTAAGACATTTCTATCCACAGTTATCGGGGCCTGCCTGCTTACGTACACATCGCAGTTGTGCTCATGCAATTTTAGTTGCCGTACAACGTCCAGCTGAACGTGGTATGTCGTGATGATTTCATCCATCCGTCGAGTAAATGAGAATACCCGTTTGTCATCATCAGTTATTCCACTTTTCCCGCATTTCGCATGTAAGTTGCCCAGTACGAACGTAAAGTATTTTTCGCAGTTTGATGTAAACGCTGTAGTCTAAGAGAACCACAGCATTTTAAAAGCCTTCTTCCCATGGTCTAAAAGCTTTATGCCATGGTTTAAAATTCACGCAGCGGAGTTTAGGAGCCATTCCCGCCCTATTAATGGTGTTATTCACCTCATACTAAGTAAACTGTGCTAGAAATAATGCGTTGTCTTTAATTTGACGGCATTATCAAGGTTGATCCAAAATCCAAACCTCAGTTACTACTGCCTAGTGATCACATGACTTCAGGAAATTTCTTCATATCTGTCAAGCCCATCCGACCATATCACAGTGCTCGACAGGAGAAAAATATTTCAGGCCCTGGAGATTTTTGAAAGCGGCAGTCATGTTATGAAAATCGGTGTTTTTATAAGCATACATGAAAAATCATGTTTTTTGTCTTTTAAAGTCCTGATTTGGTGTCAGTTTTATTCAAACCCTTTTCAAGTCATTCGCTGAGATTCAGATCCATCCGAGTGATTTCGGGCTAGTCAACTGACTCAAATGTCTACCGTGTGAAGTGAGTAACGTCGATGCAAGAACGTCGATGGCTTCGAAAATGCGGCACGCAAACTTAAGTCTGTGAAGCAACCCTCTTGAATTGGAGCGTTGCGTTTTCCCACTTCGAACAATACTGTGCATTTAATTTCGATTATTGGATGCATTTACTCATCAGTTTGTTTTATGACATCCATCTCTTGAAAAAAGAGTCAAGCTCAGCAAAAACAGAGTTCACCGACAGCAAACGAACAGAGGAAAAATAGAAATACCGAATTTCTTAATGAAGAATAACGACAGACGAGAATTTACTCTCGCCTTTGGTCCATTTCAAGAAAGACATGAGCAGGATGACTTTCAATGACGAAACTGTCCAGGTAATTCTCATGAACGCCTACTTTATCTTCCCTCGGTGGTGCACTACGCGCCCAGATACCTCAGTCATTTCGTATTCAGGATGTCTTTCTTGCTAATTTTCACCAACTTCCGGAGCACATTTGATAGAACCGTCTTGGCCCTTCACCCAACTTTCTCCATGACCATAAGGGGAAAAATGGTGATGTGATATTTCAAAATGTGCCTTAGACGACTGGGGATCAATACGTGGTGATATATGTAGCGTACCTTTACAGATTTTCCAACGAGGCACGGATACGGGCTGCCAATACTTATTGAAATGACTCCTGTCCAAAGTGTACAACTGAAAGCAACAGAACGAGTACAGCATCTGGAAGACACCTTTGTTCAAGTTTAGTCACAAGTAATATGTGAATAGACACTATTGTAAAGAAAAAGGAAGTTTGTAAGCAGTTGTAGGACTTCATAACAGTGACCAATACCCAGAGTCCAGTAGGGTAATGGTAGTTTTCCGCACTAGGAAGATAGAAGGAAAATCTCGGGGGCGCACAGTCAACTAGATCGATGTTAAAGAAATCTGTGAACCTTAAAGATAGGGGCACCTTTCTGGAATCAAGGGAGGCGCAACTTGACGAAACAGAAAGCCGAATAGTGGTTGAACCTGACCACCATAACTACAAGCAAGTAATGAAACGCAAAAGTCAAAAATAGGCCCAGAGATTCGGAGCCTACGCATTTCCTTGAAATCAGCGGCTGAGTCAGAAGTCACCTAAACTGAGCAGATATTATCGATAGGTGGAGATGAACCGAGAACATCCCATTCTACTTCAATACCCCATCAGGTAAAAAATTGGACCATTTCCCTGGGTTATACCCCGAACAAAACGAAGTTTATTCAGGAGAACCGGCTGAGCCAATATATTTACGTACCAACACAAGTATCATTGCAAATAAGTAGGAAGAGCCATCGATTGAGGCCAATGGCAGCAACAGAGAAGTGGTTTACAGAACGGCGCAACCTAGCCGTGCTCAACTGACAGAACTACTGCATTTGCCGAGTTAACTGAGGGGAAGTTACAGAAAGCGAGGAAGTTACGAAACGTGTCTCAAATATACACGAGCAGATTCAGCCCCAGGAATTGGGAGCATCAAACATCTTCTTCAATGACAGATTGTCAGTCGTGCAAATCTGCAGGAATCCCTCCTAGCACATTCTACGGATAGTGGATTTCTCAAAAAGAAGGCAAGAAAATAATGCTTATAACCGGGGTCTTTTAACCCCTGGGAGATAGGAAGTACAAAATAATGGGTTTAAGGAGAGATGTCTGTAAATAGCCTCTCTACGATCATACCAAATGATCCCCTGATGTAGCTGGCTACCGGTTCAAGATCCAAGCATTCTAGACTTAGTTATTATCAAGCCCACTAATAATTTTGCCGGTGTCTGAATCCCATCCCCTTTGAGTATAAGTGGTATCACTAGAATAGAATTTAGAACAGTCCAGAAGGAAGCTTCGCCTCCAAAAGAGACAAGCCTTCAGCAAAATAAATAGGGGTGCTAATAGATGAAGCAAGAGGAGTTAATTAGGAATTGGAGCAAGTCAGCGTTCAAGAGAATTTAGCTGAGCTACTGGAGAACACCAAGACTAACAGATTGGATCGCACCCCTACGTAGGGTCCGAATTACTGGAAAGTGTTAATGACAAGGGTTATAAAACTAAAATACATGGAAAACCTTTATTTATCCTAAAAGACCTCAGTGATACCGTTTGTTTAGAAGGGCTGGCACTAAAACACAACTAAGGAAGAGAAACAATGAGCTTCTTTCTACAAGGAGAGCAAAAAAGTACCCTAAAATGTATTATGACTATGTAAAATCTTAGGTCTCCATGACAGTCACCATGGGCCGTTTAATATATAAGGGTTATCACGCGACGGCCAGCGATGCAGAGGCGGAAGCCACAAGCAATCACCCCAGATAAATTCAGCGGATATCTACGAGACAGCATAAGTTCACTAATCGTCGACCCCCAGAACCTCCTATTGTTCCAAAATGAAGATGCTTATTAGCTAGACCGAGGGAAAGCAGTCCAAATTCGCTATTTTGGTTTTCAAAACGTATTTTACTCCTTGAAACTCCCTATCCTCCTTAACACATTTGAAGGACTGAAAGTGACATTAACATTTTCGGGACGGATAGTGGCTTATTTAAGAAGAAATCATACTCTCTGTATCAACGTAGAGGAAAATAGCGCAATGAGTGTCAAATTATTGAGTAGTGTCCCGTAAGCAACTTTACTTTTCCCTCACATGTGCCACCGATCTAACAAAAAATTCAAGTGCAACGGGTCTATAAGTAAGTCAGGTGATACAGTGCGGTGCAACTTCGTTGTTATCTACAAGTACGATCAAACAATCAATAGTTCTGACTCATGAAAGTGATACATGGACGTTCCACAGCAATCGTCGACTCAAAAATACTATGCAAAATAATTTTTATTTTTAGTTTGACTGGCTGCGCTACAATTCTCGAATCGTTATTTCGGTGAATTCTTGTCGGATATTTGGTTCGATTTTGATCTCCGTCCGCCAATACGGTCGAGCGGAATAGGTTTTTAAAAACCGTGCTGTTTCTCAACAGGGACTGGGATCACGCACTGCTGTATCTCAAAGATCTAATCCATCTATAAGAGGCACTGGTGCTGGCTAGCAGACAGTTCTTAAATACACCCCTCCGACCAAAATGTCCATTCCGGCTTGTTAGCTGGCGCAACCACTTTATTTTAATCTTTTTTATCTTTCGCTTCCCTTATTAGTGAAATAATAATGCACATAATTTTTTCAGGAAAGGAACCGCTGCCAACAGAGGGTTGCCAAGTGGGGAAGTTAACCGGCGGTGAACGAACTCGAACCCGCGGCCTTCGCGTCCAAACGCCACGACCTTATCCGCTTGGCCACCGGCGGCCACATTTCGAGACGAAGGCATTTGGAACAAACCGCCCACGCTTATGGATCCAATATGTTGATCATACCTTTGTGCATTCTGACTGGACTGCAAAGTGGCACTTGCCGTTGAATTCACCCAAATGCACGCAGGTCAGCATGGGCTAGACAAGGCACCAGACTAGGCGACCATACTTCTGTGCTCACGAAAAATATAGACGAAATCAGGAACATCAAGATACTCGTCCATGGCTCACCAAAACAAGACACCCAGTCCTCAGCGGTCACAGCTAAAATTTCTAGAGAATTGCATCAACTAGTCCGCTTGATAAGGTTCAGAAGTGCTGGTGCCACAGTTACGGATATCTGTCAAACCTTAACTTCATATC
>LUCM01011435.1:0-21010 GCA_008360955.1 Fasciolopsis buskii
TATCCTCTCGCATTCGAAGTCAACGGAACGCGGATTTATTCGAAGCTAACCTCAGTAACTATCGATTAAACTATCCCCGGATAGATTGTGCACAGTCACTCCGTTTACCCTCTTGAAGGATGGCATCGGATCAATCCCACGGTAGCGGGATACGCTAATTCGTTCCAAATATCACGACAGCACACGAGCTAAGTTGATTTCCTCAGCACTTCTCGACCAATTGTTGAATCAGAACTGGCGGAGGTCGTTGGGACCCGCCGCTTTTCACTCTTCAGAGCGTATTCGACTTCCCACTCCACTTCTCGTGCTGTTGGGGATCAATCACCTGCCCAAGGCTATTCCAGCTCCAGACGTCGAACTTAGATACATAGCGTGATGGGCCAGTAAAACTGATGTCCATGAACATGTTCTTGCTCAGTAGGATCCGTCTTTCTGTTTCATGTCATGTGAGCTCTCCTTCTTATCGCACATCGATTCACTAAACCGAAGTATACCGCCCCCCCCATCGCCGCTGTCAGATCTAGCTACAACTTTTGACTTGTTCCTGAAAGCGGGACGCCTTCCACTCCTCTTCAGATAACTCAACCCACCAGTTTTCGCTGGTCTTCCAAGTTAATGTTCAACTGACGCTGCAACTTGCCGATCGCCTTTTTATTTCCTTGCAGTTAAGGCAGCCTCGCGTTTTTGCCTCCTGAATTCGCCGACGCTTGATGAGATCCGTGTTTTTTCTAGAGTGGAACACTAGATTGGGACCCAGAGGAAAATTCGCTGCCAATTGCTGAAGCCTGTTAATGTTGATCCCACCTGATCGTCTCTACATTTGTTTGTCGCAGTTCTCGAGTCCTCTGACAGTTTCTGTCGTAGCTGTTGCGACGCCCGATAGTCAGTTCGACGCATCGGGATTTGTGCTGACGTCGATGGCCTTCACTGCAGCAATTCACATTCAAATACGCATGGTCCGATCGACTACGTGGCCGTATGATCTTACATTCTGTACGAACTGCCACGGTAGCTAACTGCGATATGGTTCATCTGACTCGATATATGTCGGTTAGAGCGCACGTCGCCGTCGACGCGAATTGTTCGGCTTCGTACTAAGTAGGATAAATGATTTATCTGCACCGAATTGAAGATTCTTTCCCCGTTGTCTGTCGCTGTGCGGCAGGCGCCCGCCCACCTAAACAGGCTCCATGCTTCAGTTTGCCATTGTACATTAAAGTACCTGCGTACCATTACAATTCAGAGCGTTGCCTCTTCCGAACAAGGGACGAGGTATCGTATAAAATTGTCCTTCTCCATTATCAGTCTGCAGCTGTTGAGCTCTATGTGTAGATACTTTTGAATGATGCGCTTACACACTGCTATCCTTTCGGACGCCGGACTATCCCTGCAGTTTATGCATAAAACTGACTGCTTGACTGGTGATCCAATCTAAAGCGGGCTGCTTCATTTCCTTTCACTACACAGACTTTCCGTACCACGTTACGCACCACTTGAGCGTTCATCTCCTGATTGCGAAGAAATATCGTTTAAAGGACGTGGTCGATTAGCTGACATACTCTACTCGAATTCTTGAATTCGTGTGTTCACTCACCCGCATGAACATCTCGACGCGGTCACTGTCAGAGCCTGAACACGCTGGTGGCAGCCTTGCTTATATTGCGCAATTTGAACGACGAGTTTGAGCTGACGATGGCTTGGAGGCAAATTGTGAGCTAAGATTGAAATACGACCTCCTACTCCTAGTTGACAGTAAACGTTGCGAGTATCGGGCGTGTTTATCATGGATATACTTATGGTAGCTGAGAGCAAAGGATTGGGTTTGGGCAAGTCACAGTTTGTGAAGTAAAGAGAGGAACTGTGGCGTAGTAGTGATTGCTTTTACTACCACCCGCCGACGTCAATTGGGCGCGAAGATTTCTGATTGTATTCCTGTTCGTCGCAGGTAGGCGGTTGTGCAGTATTGGCTACTTTTTAGGTTCAGCTGTGGTTCATACGTGGTGTTTTTATAGTCTTAGTGAGAGCTGGAGCGCTTTCTAGCTGTAATTCCCAGTTAACGTCGTTTTGTTGCCCGTAAACTGCTTGGCACGCGTCGGTGTTCAGAAGGATTTTGTTGTTAAAGTGCAGGTTTGTTTGTCATCTCGGGCTATGCGCTTGCACCGATTGAGCACTATGTGGCGAAGCGGTTCTTGTATGGATAACTCGTCACTCTTTTTTGTTTAGAACGCCCTGCCCTGAAAATGTCGTTTGGCAGGTGATTTTAACGCACAGGTTTAGAAATACTAGGTTGTAACGAAGCCTGTTTTGGCGATGCGCCTTGCTTTGAACACACCCAGCAAACAAGATATACGGGACGGTTTGTTTTCTTGGGGACATAATTGTTCTATTCTAGTTACGAATTTCCGACACTCGGTTCGCGTCCCACAGCGACATGGCGCTCTAACTTGACAAGTAGTCTGAGTCACACCGACCATATCGCAGTAACCTACCTCTGGCTGAGCTCTGTCTAGAAATGTAGATCGTACTGGACCACGTACATATTATCGGACTATGCGTTAATTTTAGGACGATTTTGGCTGCAGCTCAACAGCCGTCGATACAGACCACAAACCCGATTGGCCGTCGAACGTGTGAGATTCGGCTGTTCGTAACAGGTACGAGGAGAAACTATCCGAGGAACTGAGAAGTTCAACGAGCAGCAACTTAAACGGTCCTTGGGACGAACTCACGCAAGCGATGCTTTTGGTAGCAGATCTCGCCTGTGGTCCTAGACCTAGCGTTCACGAAAGACTCTGGATCTTGCAAGGATCGCTGGGTCTAATGCAGCAGAAACGCGAGCTCTTTAACTGCAAGGTGAATAGGATGCGCCAACAGCTGCAACGTCAATTGATGATAAGCCTTAAGAATGACCGTAAAATGTGGTGAGTTTAGGCAGCCGAAGAAATGGAATTAGCAGTCACTTCAGGTAATAGTGAAAGCCTATACTCGACACCGGCGGGCGGCGGGCTCCGGTTAGTGAGGTCGTGTGCGATATAAATAGAGAGCTCATTCATGGTAGACAACAAAGGTTGGACCGTTGGGTTGAGCACTTCAAGGATCAGTTTAGCTGGCCACACGCTAACGTACTTAGGCCGACGTCTATAGCTGCGAATCCTTGGGAGGTCTGTCTACCCGCAACGGCATTGGAAGTGGAGTCGAATATTCGACTGATGAAGCGGAGAACGGCAGCCGGTCCCGACGAACGCTTCCCAGTTCTTTTCAAATTGGGTGGGGAAGCTCTGATGAAATCACTCAACTTCTTGCTTCGTGATATTTGGGACGAGGAACGTATTCTGTTGTCGTGGGGTGCGTCACTGATTGTACCCGTTTTCAAGAAGGACACACTGAGTGACTCTAGCAATCATCGTGGGATGTTTAATTCCGGTAGTTACTAATGTGCCAGTGTCGATATTGCGAGAGCAATATCCGCGAACACTAGGCCAGATTTCGGCCAGGTCGAAGTTGCATCGACCAGATAGTTACTCTTCGCCAAAAACTCGAAACACCCCACACACGCACACGCCGCCACCCTACGATCGTACTTTGTCTAGACGTAAAAATCGACTTCGACTCAGTGGATCGACTAGCACTATTCAGTGCTCTTCCAAAAGCGTATCCCACTTCTCCATTCTTGTTAAAGTCCGTGATGAACAATGTGATGGAAGATGCTATGAGAGTTCTCCAAGAAATAAGAGGTGCGTTGACTTATAAACAGAATGAAGCACACAGCCTAGGCTCTAGCGTCGCAGAACAGCACAGGAGCACAACCTGTAGAGTAGCACCAAACGGAGAAAGAATAGTCCGAGTATGCAATCCCCGTAGTCGCACAATGGCGGAGCGTTGTCGCCACTCTCACTGGCGCTCGTTGATATTGGTGACCCATCAAAATAAGTCAGGAGTCAAGTGAGCTCACTCGTTTGCACTGGTCTGTTGGGTGGCCTTGATCGATCCGTAATGTGATGTTATAGAACTGGGCTATAATACTGCTAAAGGAGATGCTGAGTAAAGAGGAATTTACGATTATGGTCTGTTTAACTATCTTGGTTGCTCGTAGAGGAACTTGGATTTGTCCCCCCAGGTAGCTTGTTCAATCAACCGTTGACCGTAAAGCGCGGTTGCCATTTGCGCGTAACTCAAGCACGCTTTGCTCACACACTGCTCTCAAAATATACTCAACCTGCTATCACTTCCAACTCTCTTTTCCTTTTACCGGTCAATTGTCATGTTTGCCGGTATTGCAATCATAACAATCCGAGTAAGAGTGACGCACAAATGGCCACACATGTTAAAGGCAAGAAAAGTCATACGAGAGTCGCGGTAGGGCAATTCAATCTACAAATCGGTAAGCCCGACGTGATTGAATGGTCTCGTGAGCCTCTACTCCTTTTTGCTGACGCCCGGTTTGTCCTTTATTTTTTGCACGTTTGAATATCACTTTTTTACTATGTTCTGCAAATTGCTTTTTCATGTTTGTACTTACTGGCTGCGGTTTTTTGATGGAGAACTTTCTGCACGTTTTGTTCTCGCTGCTACTTCGTTTTTGATAATACGGTGTCATGTCCACAGAGCGAAAACCGTCGCCCCACCCAGTAGTAGGTTCGATAGCTCTTCATATACCGTCGCTCATGCCGTCTGATCTTCAACTCTGGTTTACTTTAGTTGAACTGCAGTTACAGAATTGCAGGATAACTAGCGACGCGAGCCATTTTGGATGGGTAGCTGGCCGTCTTCCTACAGATGTAACCCCTTAGGTCATGGACATCATCGTATCTTCTCATAGTTGCGACGCTGTGAAAGAGGCGGTTATATCTGGAACAGCCCCCTACGGAAGATCAATGCATCCGACAACTTCTTGAAGGGATCGTGCTGGGAAAGAAAAAATCCTCAGAACTATTGCGGGAAATGCGGCGACCTAGAGGCTCAACGTTCGGTGACGACCCGATGCTAAGAGAGCTGTGGCTTCAACGGCTCCCACCGCATCTCCCCCTGTTGCTGAGCCCTGCCCGCAAATATTCACTTGAAGAAACAGCCAAAATTGCTGAAGACAGTATGTCGCGATATAGCCCGTGTATCTCAACAAGGGATAACTTTTTATCCACAGAACCGCATATTCATCTGCGCAGGATGAGTTAACAACCATTCTGAGGAGAATCGATGCATCGTTACATCTATTCACAGTCGATAGAGACCGGCGATGAGACCGGTTCAGCCCGCGTCGCGGCAGGTGCGGTAGCCCCTCTCCCAAACGACCCTTCCTGTCATCCGCGGAAGGTCACTGTAATTATCATAACCGCTTCGGAAGCTTAGCAAAACGATTTTACCTCGGTTGCACATTTCCGGGCAAGAAACAGGGAAGCTAGGCCCCAAGTTCGCGGTCGTGGCACCCGATACCAGGCTAGCTACTACTTGTCGCCTGCTTATCTTCAAAGACTTGACGACTAACAAGCTCTTCCGGGTGGACACGGATGCCGAGGTTAATGTAATCCCCCGCGACTTCAGCAATTTTACCTCTGCACAGGCAGATAGGCTATGGGCCGCAGAATACACGGACGTCCACACGTACGGACATCGTTCCCTCACCCTCGATCTAGGTGTGAATCGTAAACTTCTGTGGGTGTTCATCATCGCCGACATCCCACACCCCATTATTGGCATAGACTTCCTCCAGCATCCCGACCTACTTGTCGGCGCAGGAAACAGTAGATCGTAAAACGTCGCTGACCATGACCGGCTCGTACTCCGTTTTTAACCAAATTACGCCACATTACGCTAAACTGCCGGCCCAACAGCCATACAGTTGGCTTCATCGCGACTACCCGAGCAAACTGCGACACGCCGGCCCACTTCCCGCCGTCAAAACTACGGTAACTAACCATATGGAAACCACAGGACCCCCAACACTTAGCATGCCTCTTCGCCTAGCTCCTGACAAGTTCGGCCTGGCCAAGGCGGAATTCGACCACTTGTTGGAACTAAGCGTCATGTGACCTTCCGGTAGTCCTTGGGCCTCTCCGCTTCGTCTGGTCCCTAAGACCAACGGCGACTGGCGACCATGTGGAGACCACAGGGCACTGAACAGGATCACCTTTCCCGATAGGTACCCGACCCCTAAATACAGGACCTCACTTAGTCGCTGTCTGGTTGCAAGATCTTCAGCCGTATAGACTTAGTTCGAACATACAATCAGATCCCCGTAGAAGAGAAAGGCATAACCAATACGGCGGCGACCACACCTTTTGGACTGTTTGGGTTAGTGAGGATGCCCTTTGGGCTCAGAAATGCAGCTCAAACCTTCCAAAGGTTTATGCAAGAGGTCACGCGCGGTTTAGAGAATATGTCCTAGTAACCAGCCACTCGGAGGAGCAACACTCCACTCACCTGCGTACTCTGCTCGACCGCCTCAACAGACACGGCTTAATGGTTTACGCTTCAGTGTATGTGCTTGGGGAACCCAGCGTTACATTTCTAGGGCATATCGTTTCGTCCTCAGACATAGCTCTCCTACCAGCTCCCATGTAACCGCTATTCAGAACTACCCAGAGCTTCATTCGCATCGGACTGGTTGACTTCTACCGCAATTTCATTCCTAACTGCGCAGGAGCAATTGCCCCCCTTACAAATCTGTTGCGGGAAGTTAAGCACAAGTTCGCTTTGTCCGAGGCTGAGAAATATGCTTCCGTTTCCTTTAAGGATGCTATCACATGAATAACGCCACTCCCACATCATGACCCGGCAGCGCCCATATCTTTGATAACCGATGCTTCATACGCCGCAGTTGGACCTATACTTCAGCAGTGCACCGAAGGTTTTTGGTAGCTTTTAACATTCTTTTCCAAGCGGCCGCAGCCGGCAGAGTCTAGTTATAGCACGTTTGGCAGGGGGTTGCTCGCCATCTACCTAGCTTCGGACAGGCATTAGAAGGTCACTCGTTCACAGTGTCCATAGACCACAAACCGCTATTATACGCACTGCATTCGGCTTCTGACCGGTAGTGGCCACGCGAGATTCGCCACTTAGACTTTGTTTCAGAGTTCACTGTGGATATGCGACATGCCTCTGGGGCAGATAACTCCGCCGCTGATGCACTCTTTCGTATACACCAGCTTCGTTTGCTCCCAACACCGCGCGTCGACCTCAATGCGATGGCACAGGCCCAAGCGACGGATCCCGATAATGACACTTCGACGAGACAGCTCATCATCTTAGCGTTCTTACCCATCACAGCGTCACAGAGTACAATTCTTTGCGACGTTCCACTACATCGTCCAAAGCCAGTGGTTCCAGCAGCTCACCTTTGTACCACATTTCTGCCGTTATACAATCTCGCTCACCCGGTTGTGGACGCTCCCGTGAAGCCAGTGATCCAACGTTTAGTGTGGTACATCTTTAAGCATGACGTGCGCCAGTTGCCTCATGCCTGCCTCCAATACCAGATGTTGGTAGTCCATCGCCATACTGAAGCTCCTTTGCCTACCTTCCCCGAACCAGAGACACATTTTCACCACGTGCACCTTGATCTCGTAGGCCCTCTTCCGCCGTCTCACGGCTCTATCTGCATACTCACCTGTGTAGACCGCCTCATCCGCTGGCCACATTCCAAACCAACTCCCTTCCCTACGTCAGAAGAGGCCGCGAAGATATTTTTGGCATGTTAGTTAAGCATATTTGGTTGCCCCGCTGTAGAGACCAACGACCGTGGCTCACATTTTGACGGGCTTTCGAAATATGATTAAAAGGCTTGGATATAATCACAGTAGAACAAACGCCTACCATCTAAAAGCTAGCGGTCTGGTGGAAAGATTTCTCCAGCAGCCAAAAACTGCTCTGCGAGCAGAGGCCAACCCACATTTCAGCGAAATACTGCCGTTAGCTCTCGTTAGCTTTCGAAGTTCTATTAAGGAACAAGTGCGCAGTGCATCAAACGAGCTTGTTTTTGGTTTCACCCTCCAAGTCCCAAGGGAGTTGGTGTCCCCGTCGAGACCTATGCATTTTAAATGCGATGACTATGAGGTGTACCCCCAAGAGAACCCAAGCCATCCCCGTTAATTGCCAAGTTCGGGACCTAGGTCTAAATTATTCCTGCACCTTAAACTCATCGGTGCATGCTCTTGCACAAGTGGCGAAGGCAAATAAATTAGTGGGGCTGTTACACCGAACTATGAAGTTGAACAAAAGCAAAATACATCTTTTCAGGACCCACGTCAGACCGATTCTAGAGCGTTGCTCTCCAGTCTGCTCTAACATGAAACAATGCGACAGAGTGGGGATTGAAAACGTCCAGCGTGCATTTACCAAGCAGTTAATTGGCTATTCTGCAAGCCTACATTACATGGAATGCTGTGATTTGCTGAAATTAGGTTCCTTGTGGCTTCGACGCATAAGAGTAAACCTGGTACTCTTTAACAATATTATCAAAGGGGACAGATGCGTCTCTGCACCTCGTGTTAGAAACCCACTCCCTTACTCCCTCCGAAATGCAGATTCTGCAATAACTCTCCCTGTTCCAAAGACTCCCGTTAGAGCCAACCTCTTTATTGTTAGATATTCGTCACTATGGAATGAACTACCCATCAGCTGCGCATTCTGTCACCATTATCTATCGCATTTAAAAACGAATTACGCAAAGTAGTTACTGTACCCCTTCTCATTAATCTATGCCACCCATATTCACTTATGGATCGAGTATATGAAACTGGATTGGGCTTCTGAAAAGCGCATCGATGTCACCTTTTCGTTCATTGCGGAGAGGAAAGTAAATCTCCCTACTCATGTCATATAGGGAACAACCTAGTCTCTTCCACTTCAAACGAAGCTCCGACACCAGCGCATGTTATTTAGTTACGTGTGGTTCCACGTCGGATGCATCTCACCTGAAAAACGGCACCTATCGCTTAGTAGTCCGACTTCATATCCATAAACCTTATCGTTCTACAGGGTTGCCCACCCACAGCTCTCTCCCACCCACTCACCCTACTAATTCCGACACCGTCGCCAAAGCGGTCTGGCAACCATAACCTGTAACCATCCTCTAAAAAACATTCACTGTCATCCTCACCCTTATTTTTCATTAACTCTTCTCTTGATGCAAATGAATGACCCGTAGAACTCACCCTGTTTCTGGCGAACCCAAACGATGCCCCCCAGACGAAACAAGGCAAACGTCTTGGATTCCTTCTTTCTCATGCCTCATCGATATCTGTCCATTTTGGCCAATTCAGACCTCAAACTATCGCCACGAATTTAGAGTCCTATGTGGTATCTTCTATTCCCATGGTGACTGTTTGCATCAACCGTACCCACCGGCCCCGGACATTTCTTGTTTCGAAAGGTGCAGCCTCCGACGGTGAAATATAATCCTTGATTTTCAAGTGGAATTTAGTCAATCCCTAGTGCACCTATCTTTGTAGTTTCATCATTATTTATATTAGCAGCAGTTATTTCCTGTCCGTCCTACTAAACACTGGCTCATTCTCTTTACTCATAGCATAGACCATCCTACCAAATACCGGCTCATTCTGTTTACTTATAGCGCAGACGATCCACACACTAGGTTAGCCAGCCCACCTGTTTAAATATGCATATGTATATACAAAGGAAACACCGGATTCCTCAGCCACTGTCCATATATTTTTAATTGCACTATTCGCCCTAGTAACTCCTTTCTCTGAGCTGCTCGTAAGATTGATCGCTTCTTAATCCGCAGCTGGCAGCTGGGCCATAATGCCGTCCGTTTTTTTCTCTCTTCCGGGCCCTATTATCCTGTTTGGATGGAAACACTTACCCATGCTCTGGTAATTATCCGATCCTGGAAAACGATATCTTCCCTGACATATCATGCCAAAATTCCCTCCACCACACCACGAGTACGCCGGCGTTTCCACAATAGTGCGGGGCGCGGTCATATCCACCGCTTTGGCCGGCGCACATCGGGCGGGCAGCTTAGCTGCAGCGGTGTGCATGTGCAACTAGATTGGCGGAATACACTTCCCGCGTTCACCCCCGAACGGTGATTTTCAGGTTCGGTGACCAGCACTCGGTCAGCTCCACCCATTAGCACTGTTGTGCTAAACAGCACTGCAGCTCATAAGTTCACGTCCACTACTTTATACTGGCTTCCACTTGCTCCTTCCCAAAAATCTGCCAAAACATACAAAACGGACTCACTAATGGACAGTTTTCTTATTGGCATCTGATATAAACCGACGTTCACAATGCACATCAACATCCGAAAACAGTTGAGGAACACCATTTTTCATCAGCCTTTATTCTGGTCTGCCGAATTTGGCAATAGACCGATGATGATGGTAAGAGTTCTCCACATGAGACCACCGGACGTCGCCTCAGTTGACTCCGATTCCTCTTCTTTTCCAACGCAACCTTCATCTGTACATCACGCTGAAATTTATGAACTCAAAGTTGCTCGAAACAAATCTTATGTATTAGTATTACGATCGCAAAATTCCCATACTGTATCGCCGCTTTCCTTGCTCAACGGACTGCGCTTTCAGATTTTCCGAGTTTTAAACTGCCTTTTTTGATATCCAGTCTCGTTTTCGCTCATCTCCATTCCGTTATCCCATCGATACTGATACTTATCTCCACCACATAACTACTTTGATCATCGAGAAACCCGGCCTACAGGCGGCAAAAACCATGTTAGTGAATAAACATCCACGTTGAAAAGTCACTCCTGTGAAGCTAAAGAAGAATTGTTACGGAAATGCAATAAATATGTTATTGGGCGTTTTCGGAAATTAAGAAAATGGTAATCTGGATAACGTGATCATTGTTTAAACGGACGATTTTAATTATGAATGTATGTGAAACCGGAAATTGCGTCGCTTGCGCTCTCATGGCTGTCATGGGTGTTCGTGCGCACGCTACTGCTGCCCATATTGATGACTGTGAAGTGTTTAGACGCTACGTTAGCCGTTTCATGCTGGTTTTCCCGATTTTGAATCTGAATTTAGGGTTTTTCAGCAGAAGACGCTTATGTCATTTGATAAATATCACACTGTCAGCCCCGGAAGTTGGCTCCGAGATCACCCGCGGTCTCTTTCCCCTTTTTTCCTTACTATAGAATCAAGTACTGCTGTGTGCATGAAGGCCGCAAAAATCAAAGTGGTCGTCGGTAAGCGTGTTATCTTTTCAAGTAATAGTTAGTCGCAGGTTTCCAAATATTGACCGCTCGGCATTCGTCATGTTGCTTGCTTTTAGTAAAATAATATCAGGTGGTGGGAATTTGTCTGCAGCACAATGGTTCCTTCCATCAGTCTCATGGCCATAGTTACGCGCGCAATCCTAAGCTACCTTCCGAAGCAGGAGGCGCACGTAATTAGCGTAATGGAAATTTTTGGAAATTCTGGAGGTTTGTTGATATGCGCGGGTTAAGTTCAACCGCCTAGTTACTGTTCAGGATATCAAGACTTAGGCTTAAATTCCTTTTACTGGATGACCGAAACGACGTCATTCGCGTAAAAGGCTTATCGCGTGGACATGGTAGTCTCAGGTTACGCAAACGGGAGGATGTAGCTAGGTTTGCCTTTTTCGCGCCTGATAATGTCAGGCATTTAGCTGAATGTTACTGCAAGGTGATGTTAACAGAAGCGACCCATTAGCTTAACTGCGGTGGGTACTTGCTGTGACATGCGATGATAGTAGAAGATAGTGGGTTAGGACGGTCATGGTTTTATGCTCTGCTCCCTGACGAAAGCGGAGCAAGCTACCGCAGGGCGATTATTGCTATGAAGGATATGTTGCCCGCGACGGGTAAGGTTAGGGCGATAATCGTCGACCGCAGCTTGGCGCAGCTCAACGCGTTTCAAGCGGCATACCCGGAAGCATGTGTAATATTTTGTCGGTTTCATGTCCTCATGGACATGCGTCGCCGCTGCGGTAGCTTTCCGGTAAGCGTCGAAGGGGACAGAAAGCGCATTCATCAGTGGATGCGCAATTTAGTGTTTGCATCTACGGAGGTCGACTTTGACAAGTTTAAGGCTGCAATAAGAGTTCAGTGTCCGTCGGCGCCTACGCACCTTCAACGTGCGTGGCTGCCGTATGAGTCTATGTGGGCTATGTACAGTGTTAAGTGGGCTTTGAGTTTTTGTATTTTTACGACTAATAGGGTTGAGGTAGAAAATAGCCCTGTCAATGAGATCCACGCTTTTTGATGTTTTCTCGCGAATACTGCGCCGCACAGAAGAGTTATTAATACTAATATTCACCATTTCCATTGCAGGTTTACCTGAAGAGCCTAAAACGACGTCGGGCGGATGAAAAGTACCCCGGAGGCCAACGGAAGTCGACGGATGTGCAGGGAACAAGGACCGCGGGAGGGACGGGATTAACGAGAACGCCCCTACGGCCCCTATGAGGCCACCACTATTTGATTACTGTCACCGATTTTCCAAAATGGGTTATTTCTGTTATGACTTCATTGTGTGTAATAGGTTTTTGGTACGTGAGTCTTCTTTCACGTGCGCAACAAAGGTTGAGGATCCGGTGCTCACTCGTTTCGGAGTAGTGGAACTTGTCTACTGTACGCATGCGATGCTAGAAGTGTATGCTAAGATAGACAGTTGTCGTTCGCCATATACACCTGAACAAAGACAGGTGGCGATAGACATGACGCGGGGTTGGCAGAGGGGTCGTACGTTTTGCCGTTGGGCATTTAACTTTAGCATGACTACCTGACGGGGCAAAATGCAATATATGCATATATCGTACGACTAAGTGGTTAACGGATAAATGCATATATTTTCGGATAAGGAACTCATTGCTTGCGTTGATGTTAATTGCTATACCGAGATATGCATATGTAGCCTTCCCACATGGGGCCACAAATGCTTAAGAACATTTATTTAAAAGGTTTCTTGTGCATGTCGATGCAACAACGTATATGATGTGCATGTCCAGTGGAAACATACATAACTGCATACATGAAGATTTATGTATATATATATATATAATTACATATACGCATGTGTCTACTATACACACGTATATGGATTTATCAAGTTCCGCCATGTAAATGTCCATATTATATACCTATAGGTGCACATCTATTTATTTACATGTTTTCGTTTCTATATGTATATATAGACGGATACATATATGTACAAGTACATTTACACATTTTGGCCACTTTATATCGATTTAAGTCATAACTAAACGCATAAAATCGACAAACGCAATTCATGTGACGATTACGCAGCGAAAATGTATATAAATGCTACATCACCCTGGTGCAGACGTATGTTTACATTTATATATGCATATTTATGCATATATATACGTAAATTATATTTAGGTAGACATCTTTGCTATCCTTGGGCAGACAGATACTTATATGCATTTTCACTTCCCCAGCCATCAACGAAAATACGCAATATAAAAAAGTCATTTTCACTAACACGGCCAATACTTTTTACGGGTTTGGCATGCTAAATGGACATTTTTTATTCTTCTGTACAAAATAACATCAATATTATCCTCCTACCTTCGCTCCTCCTGATTGATCACTTTTTCACCGCGTTGAAAACTAATTGCAGCTGACATTTAACAGCGACCGTTGACAGTTATCGCGGGGTGGACAGTTGTTAATTCTCAGTTATCACGGGTGGATAATTTACGTCCAATGGTTTGAACGCCCGCAAAAACATGGCCGTTTTGCGGGGGTGGAAGTTCCGTTAATGCCAACAGCCATTGTTCTCCAGCCATATTTTGCGCCCGCGATAAGCACCTGCGATGCATTCAAACATAGTATTACTCGCAGTGCTGGACTGGTAATCAGCCGCAGAAAAAACCTTTGCTAACCATTATCTAGCTTTGATTGAAAACTCGAATCCCCGTGTTCAGGCAACCACATTGCCTGTTATTATCTTGTGATCGGAACCACATTGCATTGTATGTTTGTCTTTCGTTTTTCGTGCCAGCACTGTGCCTTCTTTGCACAATCTTAATCTTGCCTTGCGCGCGACTCTCGTATATCAACAAAAATACATAAACAAACAAACCTTTCATATTACTTTAGGTTGCTTTCACCCCCTTTCCCTTTGATTTATATTGTTCGTGTTTCCCGTGCATCATCTCCGTAAAAACTTGATCTTGCCTCTCGCAAATCGAGAAATGCACACCAAAATTATTATTATTAAATAAGCTCCATTTCTCTTATTTATGGAGGGCTCTAGGCACATTTGGCTGGCGAAGAGGATCGGTGACCAATGAATTGGTTACAAAATACTAGAACAAGAATTAAACGGATCTAGTCGAAAATGGTTTAACGAGGTTTCATAAGCACAAGAAGGCACGTCCCGTCACTTGAAATGTCACAAATGACCAATTAAGGACGGGGACGTGTCACGTGGCCTATTTCGGAATTGAATAATGGTGGGACGGTTGTAACACAGGATCTCAAATTTTGTAGATGGCTTTCCTTTTTGCGTTCAGAAAGAAAAGTAAAATCCTCCCAATATGCTTAGGCGATAAGGAATACGCAGCAATTTTTTGGTACTTGAAGGCTGCCAAATTTCGTGATTGATTTTTAAACTAGGTTATTTGGAGAGTTTTATTCAATAGATCGCTCCTGAATATCTTGCAAAACGCGCAATGAAATAGCTAACGGCCGGTGGGCATCAAATAACAGTGATAATTTATAACATGCCAAATGCGTTTCACCAAAGAGAAGACTGTCGTTCACTTTCTGGTAAATCTTTTCGGCAAATTGTAATAAGCTGCAGATTTTACCAAAGATTGTAGCGGCCGTTTGACCGTGTAAGAAATAATGTCACAAAGACCGCTGACTACAAAACATTAGGTTTACATAAGAAGTCGAAATTTTTATAAATTTTTTGGGTGAAGCAGGATAGTCGCATAAACCCGTAAACGTTTTGGAAATTCAAATGCCTTTTTTCCTTCTTCCAGGAGAGTATGCTTTGGCCTATTCTAGATAACAGACCAAAGAGTGATGGCATAAAGAGAGGCATTCGAGTGTTGCGATGGCTGAGGGTTCACTGAAACTGAAAATAACCTTGAACGGAAGCAGGATTAAACTAATTCTTAGTGGCAGGAGCTTTATTAGGGAGTACATAATTCTCGCGACAATCTGAGTAGCTGCCAAGATTCCTTTTCCAGGTGAGTTTTCTCAGCTTTTTATAGCACGATTGGCCGTATGTCAACTCCCACGTTCCGTGGATAGCACTTTGTAGGTGAAATTTTGCGCTTAGACCATGTATTTGCGTAACTCAAAAAAGAACCCGACCGTCCCTCAAATTTCGCGGAAATCATTTATGAGTTTATCAGCAAGGCTCTGTTACTAGCGAGCGAAAAAAAATCAAAAATACAAAACAAACCTTAGAAAATGAGCGAGTAATCGAAGAAAGCAAATGGTTCATGCAAAATTTGAAGCTTTGACACACCTGGTGGGGACTAACAACTGCCTCTTAGACGTGCGGCCAATATTCAATGAAAAATAAACAAACGTCTTGGATCCTTAAAGTCAATCCGGGCCGTAACAAGACAAGCGACCATGAATCAGGTGACCCGAAGCTACAGCAAATGTACAAATGTCTCTGCCTGGAGTGCTGACAAAAGGGTGAAGTGTAAATGTATTTGAAGTACAGTTCAAGGCAGTTGGCCTTGGGGGACCGTCATTCTTCTAGGCATGGATGAAAAACTGAGTAATTGCACCAAGTCACCTAAAATGCCACTGAACGGAGCACTTGCTGTTAGTTAGTAGACATTCAGAGATGCCGGGGAAAGAAAGCTAACAGAATCGCCGAAGAAAACAGTGAAATTGTCGTTCGGGAACCAGCGGCTCTCACGGAAACTCATTTGTTCATTGCCAACAGTTGCTTTGGCGAAATGTTTCGGGGAAACGGCTCAGTGCTTAGGGTAAATAAGTCTACTCGGGTCGGCGGATAAACCAATCTCATTGGGCAACAGACAGGGGCGATTAGAAACATTGCTTCGAACGGTAAAATTGGAGTGAGCGTGACGGGTCTTTTAGGCCGGTTGAATGCCAAGAGAGTGTCATAGGTAAGCGAAACAAGAGAATCTGATGCCAAAGCACTTCCTCGCCGTAGCTATGCAATAAAAGGGGATAAGAAATAGCAGACACGAAAAGACGAACTCATGTGTTCTTCTTTACAAGGGCGCCCAATTTTTCTATTTCCTGTTTTATCGGTGCACAGATTGGCAAAAATGACTGGCGTTTCAGCCATTATGGACACAGGACCACATAGGAGCTTTGTTAGAGATGACTTTATGAAGCGGCTTGGCATGTCATACAGTAAATCGAAACCCTGGTCACCAGGACCAGCCGCTTTCGAAAGATTGAGTCTGGTAAATTGGAGCTTCAAATAAATTGGCCGTACGATTCTCCCAGCTTTCTGTTTTTTCTCATAATACTTTAAGAGGAAACGCTTCCTAAATTTTCTTAAACGTTTCGGAGTGACCATTACCGTTTCGCAAACACAAACACGGCAGGCAAAATAGTTTTCCCTGGTGGGGGTAAATCAGTAAGCTTGTCAAGTGCTTACCTCCAGTATGGTTGCAAAACCTGAGTAATTTCAAACCACTCGTGCCGATTTCTTTTATACCGGCAGGTATATACCCTGAAGTTAGCTTGATTAGACTCAGAATAGTTGTGCTGCGATGGATTCGGTTGCTTTCATGCATAGAAGTGTATGATCAACGAAGGCGACAATAGACACTGGCGAAAATTGTTAAGTGAAGATCGCAGAAACCAAGAAGCTGCGGGAGATCATAGTTTTGTACATATGCAACAGAGAGTCTTTAGGCATAGGATCGAGACCGGAAATTCTTCACGAAAGTCATAGCTCTCTGCCTTAACAGGAAACAGTGAAAAACAAAGCGACATTAAGTATATCGATTCCAAGTTCTAGGATTGCATGAGATACGCAGCAAACCACAGTAAGAAAACAGATGCCGTGATGCTCGCACCAGCGCAAGCAACATAGACATAAAATTATTGAGTTAGCTGCCAGAGACAGAGAGAGAAATATAACGGAAGGTAAACTGGCCGCGGTTAGGCTCCTTAAAGCAGATCGACGTTGAAAAATAGTTGTGTAGGGCTCAGTAAATCATGAAACAACAGTAAATCTAAACATCGAGAGAACAAGGAAATGTTTGCTCTAACCTAAGGTGCGAAATGGGAGGACAGCATTTGCCTGTCTATAAGGTCCAAGCCTCATAGAGATGGGGAATCTCTAAATAACATAGGCACCGCAGTAACTATGTGGGAAAGTATATGCGCCGCTGGTTACTTGCCCGGAAACTGAACAAGTACAGGAAGCTGCAGAGAGTTTACCAGGGGATATGTTCTTGGGGTGGCTAGACGGTAAACTCTAAAGTTGGGAGGGTTAGATAGGGTTAACACCCATCACTTCTCAGACTGGTCACCATTAATTGCGAGAAGGATGCCCGAGCATTGCGCTGCTACTAATCAGTAGGGAAAATAATCACGTGATGAACATTTCTGCCCCCTGAAAAACAAAGGTAATCCCCATAATACTGCGCAATAATTTTGGTGAACCGGATGCATACAAACTGATTGCCAATGCCGACCTTCGGCCTGGGTTGCTAGCAAAGAGACTATATACCTGGAAGTAGCCTGGTAATGATTCACACTAAATTTTCGCTAGATTTAGGATGAGTACCTGCAAAAACAGAAGAATACGCAGAAGAGCAAACCAGGTTGTCGGGTGTGGATTGAGGAAGACAATAAAATATGAGGGCGGGAGCTGGACGCGATATAAATTCCAGGAAGCGGAGAGTAGATAGAGGCAACGCACAAGGTACAATGATCCAACGATAAAAATGCTAAAGAGCAGCTAAGGTAGAGTTTGAGCTAGCCATGCCAGTGAGGTGAAGAAAACAGAAGGTTTCATTGCTCTGAGCAGCCGTTAGGTCACTCAAAAAGAGGTAGAGACGCTCACACAGAGGGATTGAATTAAAAGGCATGAAGGCAACTGCAAAGCCGACACTGTCAGTGAACCGCCTATAGTTATGCACTGATCGGATGGGGGTCGGCAAATATTGGCCGACCATCCAGTTACTTCGACTAAGACCACTCAGTTGCGAGGAGCTTCTGAGTAAACAACACTGGAAGGGACAAACTCCAGCAAACACGACGGCCCAGATGATATTCACTCCAGGTGCCACTAATATCAGGGCACCCATAATTGGTCTCGTATGGGTCTCTATAGACCAGAGTATATTACTTTTGGGTTGCTGGATGGCCACTTTGGTGGCTACCGACTCCGGAGCGCCGCGTAAGTGGACACAACTCTACGGGCTCAAACTTCTTTCACGCATCCATTGCATGCATTTTGAGAAACTGGTGTGGAACAGTTGAGTAACTGCCTGACTTAATAGTCGCCTATGTGTAAAGGGCAGCATGGCTTTACAAGGAGAAGTTTGCGCCTCTAAGGCGTCTTTGCGCCTCCATTTTAGGCCAAGACGCGAATTGATAAACGAAAGAAGTTTGGGATATTCCTGGCAGGTTTCGGCACGTCCGGTGATTTGATAAAATGATAGCTAATAAAGCCAAAAATCAGTACTCTGGAATGCAGAGCTCGGTGTCCAATCGAGATTTGAATTTACAAAAAGGCATTCGCTTTAGTTAAAAGCGAGAAGCAAAATTCTGGGGCGAATTGCGGTGTCTAGGAGGGCAACAAAAGGGAAATTTCTTGAAACATTGCTATTCCTATTCCACATAAATCTTCTGGAGGATATTTTTGCACTAAGAAATTTCTTTTTTTGATTGAATTGAAGATTCTAAAATTTTGTAATCGATTGGGATCGACGAAAGATCTCTGAAATTAGTTGGCCGGTATATGTGATGGGACGTGTTGCTAAGTAAAGGACAAGGTTACCAGACTACTAAAGCCTCAGAAGGAGTTCTTCAATGCTCTGGAATACAGCATACGGAAAACCTGGAGATACAATTACCGCGCACGCCAGTTGGGCCGAAAGGTGACCGGTTGAAGACCAAAGTTTAGATTTAATGAAAGAAGCCTTTCTTTCTACAGTTTGCGAGACTCGAAACAAGATGATGACGGACGTTGCATGTGTTCGGGGAGTAAACAGGTGTGGAATGTAAATGAATAAGATGGAGCATGAAGCATTCCCGGTGCCAGACATTAATTGTTCATGGCAATTTAAAGCAGACCCAAGCTATTTTTTGCTACGATATCAGAATATAATGTAAAGTCTGCGGACGGGTGGTCCTATGCCTCAAAGGTCAGGGGGAACGTCTACTTTCTTATTTTGGCAGATGAGATATTTCTATAATAATCCAAAACGGAACTAGAGAACATAAACCGGCATCGACGGACTAAAACATCATTCAATGTAAGAGCAATTTTTGGATGAGTATTACTTGTACCACTGAGACAAAATACTGAATTTACAAACTCCCTGAGCGTCTTCCCACCCGTGGAGGGCGGATAAGGAAGCACTTTGAAACGATAATTCTGCAATCATTGTCGACATTCAGCCGACGACGGGAAGGACATGATTCTGAAAGACAAGCAAAAAATACAAGTGGAAAAATAATGCTGGTTGCGAGAACGTGAAACTCACAGTTCGTTTACCTTGCAAACAGGGGCCACGTTGACTAAAAGGAATTAAATTCACATTAATAAGTTGACTGTGCTTTTAAAGACAGGTTGATGAAGGGCGCAAATGGGAGAAGTTTACGTTGGGTTATGTGGGGCAATCTGAATTTTGGGTTTGTAGAAAGACGAAATTCAGTTTAACACGTATTTCTAACTCCGGTTTGAAAACGCAGAAGCGAGATTACTTCCGACTTTTGCCCACCCCCTTAGTTAGATAGGAAGGGTTTTCACTCACTGACGGAGTACTTTGAGGCTCCGATCTCAATAATTTACTCAAAAAGCTCCATACAGATTTCTCCTTGATAAACCACCTTATCCCCGGACATTGCGGAATTGTTTCCTTGGGTGAAATTTCCTAGCATGGACACAAAAGCCTTGTGGTCATTTTGGTGTTCTAGTCCAATCGTTGGCTAGGATCCGAAAGACTGATGGATTACAGAACAGATAAGCAGATTTGTATGGTTTGTCTCACCTAGCCAAGCGGAAGTGTATTGAAGGAATTCCTGCACGTACTCGTTTCATTACCGCCACACATAACATTCCACTCCCAGCCGCATGATTCCAGCGACGTTTCTTGTGAGTTCCTTTGCTTCTTCATCCACAATTTCTTCTTATATTTTCGTCCCGTAAATGTTTTGATGCAACTTAGAAGGTTTCCAGTTGCTTCATTTTCAACACTATATTTACCTTTGAAGGTTGCCAATTGCTACTCTTCATCCACCTCGTATAATATACTATGTTTTTTGACTCATCCCTCTCCCGTTATCACATCCATATTATTTTTCATCTAAAACACATGACACTCTTTATTTTCGAGTAACCCGGCCATATGGCAGCGTCCACCATTGCTTCCCAGCCAAATTTTCGCTCCGGCGATAGGCAGCTTTGATGTATTTACACATGAATTGACTAGCGGTGTGCAACCGATAACCAGCCCCAAAATGTGTTAGCGAAGGATCGTATGCCTTTGATTTAAAGCTAGAAACCTCGTGTTTAGCCTATCGCATTGCATGTTAGGTTCATGAGAGCACAGATACATTACATCTTCATAAATGTTTTTTTCGTTTGCCGTGCGTCTACTGTGCCATCCTTGTACAAATTTGATTTTGCCTCGCGTAGCCCTTTTAGATGTTCAGAAATATACACTGCCTATCCCTGTTCACAGAGAAAATATATGTTTATTCAGTGAGGATAGAGATGCAGTCAGAATATTTGGGGTCATCGAGAAAGATGGACCTTCGAAACAAAAGATAATAAGATTAATAATAATAATAATAATAATGAGTATATTTCTCGAAATTCGAGAGTCATGCGCAAGGCAAGATCACATT
>LUCM01011436.1:0-58961 GCA_008360955.1 Fasciolopsis buskii
TGTTTCTTGGAAAGATAGACTGCGGATTGAAAATATTCATGACTAACTTTGGTTTGCAATAATATAGTCAATTCATGAGCACATTTATGTGCTCCGTAGCAGCTGGATTTTAATTTGAAAACCATGTCAAGTTTGCTAGCTCATTTGAGGGAACGATCGAATTGTGACAGTTTATCGACAATGTCGTCCCATCAAGCCTCGCACTAACGTAACCATTCCGCGAAAAGATGCAAAACTTAGTAATAAAGCTTTTGTTTGAGCCATTTCTCTCACTCAGTCCGCACCTGATTCGGACTTGAATTTGCGAACTGTACCAAGAGTTGCATTTTTCTCGCTTCAGTTCATGTATTCCGTGATGGCTGAATTTGAGCTTTGGATCTGACTAAAAAAACAGTTGTAAATTGCACGAGCTGCTTTGCCAGATGAAACGTTATGTGAAATGTAACTGATCACGAGAATCAACTTTGTCACTTGACGTAGTCGATAGCAACCGGCTATTACTGAATAACGCATATACGTGCAAAAGTTCCAAAGGCGTCCACTTGCTGGCGACATTCAATCTAGATTCTATTCAACTCTGTTATTGTTTTGATACCTAAATAATTAATTGCACATTGTGCTGACTATCTGCAAGGTAGCACTGTTAGATTTCCATAAATCCCAACGGTTTGGAGTTGTATTCTCTTTGGGGTTCCTGGTATTTTTGGCCATATCATTGAAGTCGGCCTCGTCAGGAAACCGGTAGCCATGTTACCTTTATGTCGTCTTGACCCCCGTCGGGATCGGTCCTGGATTCGATGCTGGACTCCGAATACCTGCTTATTGCGGTGTTGACTGAGTATCAGCTGTAAACTTTCTAAAGCTATTAAACTATAGTATACAGGCTTTCAGTTGATTTCGGAGTTATGTCGAAACTGTCTTCAAATGCTTCCAAAAACGCTCCTCCTTATGCGAGATATGGCCAGGATGTCTACTAACAAAACGGCATTGAGCAGCTGATTTATCTCCTAGTACAGAAACGCAAACGATATACGGTACGAAACTTTCCCCATCTGTCAGAATTAAGTCTCTAGAAGTTAGTCGGGCGGAATTGCAGTTACGAAAAGCTTTGTCACGGTCCTGGATATTCGATAAAATCAGTACGGTCTCCTTAAAGAATAGACCAGTTAAAAGATTCTGCACTCCAATATTTTGTATTTTAGTTTACATAATGATACCCCTGTCGTTGAGTTTATTCATCTTGAGTGGTAAAATTGACAATGTGAATGCCAGCGTGTAAAATTTCCAGCCATCCGTGGTTGATTTGAGTCTAAAATTCAATGACTACCGGGAAGGAGGGAGACATGGATTAACTGAGAAACTGGGGAAATAAATGGCACATGACTTCAACTTTTATCACTTTGAGTCACTTGCAGCCAACGCTCATTGGCAGATTGCTGTGGCATATTTCAGACAAGGTCAGTGATTGTCCTTCGCCCGGCGTTTGCTAGTTTTCACTTAAGGGTGTTTGTTACTTCACTTGAACAACTTAAGGAGACGGTGTGCATGAAGAATGCACGTTAATCAGGCTGTTCTCAGGTGAGTTTGGATGTGCTCCGCAGTCCAGCTATCGGATGACCATAATTCCATGTTTTTCGAGACGATAAAATAGGAACGAGATGTCTACTCTACTTCGGCCGCAAAACAGTAATCCACTCTATCTAGCGGAAAGACCAGATCGGACAGACGAAAAATCGGACAGACATATGCTATTCAAAATTAAGTAGCCCATACTGGTCTTCAGTTTCAACACGCCTTCATTGATTCTTTCGTCGGATAACTCGGTGCCTCGGCATTCATCGAATTTCTCATGCGGCATTTTTGTTCAGATTATTGATTGGTATAAGCACTTCGGATTTACTGCGACTGTTTTTATCTCTGATCTGGGTAGTGATTACGATGAATCAATCCTAGATGCATTTACACCGTGAAAAAGGGTTGGACCTTTTGCGCTGTATAATCCCTGGACAACAAAATACATCTTGATGAAGTAGGAAGTCCTCCTGAAGCCTAAGATCTATTGTTAGCATGCACATTTGGACAGATTGGTATCTCTTTAGTACACTTAGTTTTGGGAAGGTGCAGTACTCGAACTGACTATTGTCACATTAAACTAGAGGAGGGAGGTTTGTGTATGGAAACAACCAGAAGAACTCCCTGATGTTTCCAGCAGCCTTCTTAATCGACGTCAAATGTGACCTAGATTCGTTTGCTATGGTGCAGCACAATTATCTTGTGAGTCCGGGGTTTACTGGTGTGCAACGAAAACTGTTCCATCTGCATTGCAACTGACAATATCGAAAGCGAATCATTTAGGCCACCTGACGACTGCCGCTGCTTCTCCTGGCATTAGTATGCATGCCGTTAGTGATAATGATCACCATAGGGATAATGAGATTCATTTGCTGGTACGATTAGAAGAGATTCCAATTAGTGGTCTGATGTTCGGGGTAGGTGACTTGCAATATTCTGATAATGTTTGCAGACATCCCCTAAACACAGAGGCGCTTAAGACTCAAGAGGCGCTTATTAGATCAGTACTGAACGTCCGTATCTTAATATTTTGCCGCTCGATTGCATCAGCATTGCCAGTCGCTTACCTGTTTAAAAGGTTTCAAATAACCGGGACCCTTTCCTGACATGTGTATGCCAAAATGATCCCAATGTGGAAGATCTTCTGCCTGAAGCGAATTCGAAAATTGTTATGGACTTGACTCGAACATGCGCGGCACCAAGTGAGCTACACCGTCACGTGGGAAGGTTTTCGGACGATACACCTGAGGACGGCTGATTCTCCACTCAAATTCCGCAATCATATGACACTGCCAATGTGACCCAGTATCTCAGCTGGCAGTGCGCATACCGTAAGCATATTTGAGTTTCAATTTTTTGTGTAACATTGAATAGCGATACGAAAGAACACTTTCCACAAATGGATCACTTCTACATTTTGAGAACAAAGCAACGTGGCGAACAAGCTCGTTTTCAGTTATTCGTATTCATGCCAATGCATAACATTAAATATGGTCTGGAGATGGTTCAAGGGAAATTGTCCGTTTGCATTCACACCAGTTCACAACTCTAAGAATGCGTCTGTGTGCATGTGTAATTGGTCAATTTGTCACACGACCAGGTTGTAGACCACTTGTTGGATAATGACAAGTGGGCCAGGGAATTTTAAGAGTCTGGACAAATTGTTTCTGAGCACATAGAGGGGGTTACACAAACGGATAGATACGGCTTCGGTTGTGCTCAAGATGCGACACTTGACATGAATACTTGGCATGAATACGAATAACTGAAAACGAGCTTGTTCGCCACGTTGTGTTGTTCTCAATGTGTTCTGTGGGATTTTTCAAACATTTAAAAATTCTACATTTGTCAAAATCAGCAGAAATCAAACTTTACGGTAAATCAAAAAAAGGATTAATGTGAGCATTATCGCTGTGAATTACTTGACGAGTATTGTCTATGGTTATGTGATGTGAGACAGGGAAACCTACAATAATCAGTTATGCAAAATCACGGGAAAGCCCCTGAATCAATAGACCAGGTCGGCGAACGCCAATACAGCCAGCAACGTGACGGATTTTCTCAGCCAAGTATGATTCATTGTCAAAACTTGCATTCCAGAAAGGAGAAGCCCGTGTTCATGCGCATTTGGAGCAGCAGAGCGCGGATTTAATAATTCGGTCGTTGGAAATGGATGAAGAATCCTCGTCAGAGTATGAAGATGCAAACGAATATGTGGACACGGGTGTGGAAGCCGAACCGTAAATTGATAGAGTAAGTGATGCGAAATGTTCACTTCCAGTTCAAACAACCGCATATTGCATGATATGCTTAATGTTAATTGGGAGTAGGCAGTGTGTTCCAACGGTGCGAAATGGGAGAATGTGGTGGGATTTCACTTTGGAACCTAAGAAAACGTGCGGAAAATGATGTCAGCATTAACGTTTAGCAGTTCAGCGGTCGTTTGCTTGGAAGCATTTTTGCTGCAAATGATGATGAACTGATCACCGCATACAGTTTGGTTATATGTTACTTAAATTATTAGATTGCTTGGCAGTCTTCACAACAGCTGACCTGTCTGCCCCGTTGTCCTGCACAATGGGGACACCGTTTATGATACACGTATTCTGACTCTTTAGCACTTCTAGTAAGTTATAAGCCATCACTACTACTCATAGCTGATGAAATGTAAAACTTGCTTCATTTTTGATGTGACCATTTTCCTTGAGTGAACTAATGTTGGCTTGAGAATTGTCGGATCCATTCCAGATGAGTATTGTCCTGTTTGGACCCATACATGCAATTGTCACGGGGTAAACAAACATGGATTTGAAATCTTCCAGACTCACCGATTTAATCAGTCAGATGATTTCATCGAGTTTGATAGTTCGTTGGGTTCTGTTTTATACGAGCTAACAAGGCTGATTGAACATGCAATACGCACTTTACAGTTGGCGTCAATACAGGAAGCAAATATTTGCCGCTTCACCTTTTGTTTCTTTTGTTGACGAAATTCTAAGGATCGCCAAATGGTTAATTTGATCCACGATATAAGGATTGGAATCGACGAAGTGCAATTCGTAAGGCGATGATATTGACCGGCTGAGCACAGTCGGACAATGTATTGAACTAAAATGGTGGGCGACAGCGTACTTACAAGGTGATTATACGATATATGACGATGTGGCACAGTGAACCGTTCTCGGTTGGAAGTTGGAATAAAATACGCAGTCTAACGGTCGGCAGATTGAATTTCGGTTAATCAGGCTTGATGACACTTGAACGGTTGTTGCTTGAGCGGGATTACAACTTGTTTGCTCGCCCGTATGCACATGCCTGTCCTCGAGTTTGCGTGGGTGACTGCACTGTTTTACCCATCACACAGTGTACATCCTCGTAGGTACACTAGAACCGCACTTTATACGCCATCTGCAAGTAATTCTCGTCCAAAATCTCAATAAAGAAGGTGTTGTTTGGCAAAACTGGTCTATGTAATGATATATCCAAGTGGTCTAGAAGCAGATGGGACCAGAGCCATTTGCAAGTCCAGTGCAATATAGAATATATCTAAAAGAGATGAGGCTGACGGCGGCCAAATTGTAGGTCGACGATAGCACAGGAATGCAGTAGGAAAAACGGAAACGAAAAATCAGGGGACCTATCACATGACTGCAAGCATATGAAGGCTAGGTCAAGGTCACTGGAGTAACCGTCTCGGGAGAGGGCACTATCGGTCTGCTTGTCCGGTCACGTCACTAATACATGCTTTCTTTGACGTGACACATGAAATAATCGGTAGTGAACGGAACTAATTCCTAATAGTTATTCATTAAAATAGCATTGTTCAGTTGTTGCTTTAGATTGCTCTGCACACATTCCCAGCTCAACCACCTCAGTTTTTCACTCAATAATTTCCCATTTTTGTCCCCTCCGAAACAAACGACCGAGGATGCCCACATGTAGCTCCAAACCAAGTTTTATTGCATCCTTTCCCTGAGAAACGCTAACCCAAAATGAAAGTGTGATAAAATGATAAAATTGATAACTGTGGATAGTCCGAGGAAAGCAATGATCTTTCTTTACAATCTGATACGCGGGACCTGAATGAATTACACCGAAGTCCGATGAATCTGAACATTTGGTATTATTCGCTTTGATGCTTCAGACTCTTATTTACATACCCTTTCACATGTCTCGAATGTACCTACATCATGTTCTGTGCCACCAACTCATATCAATCTTTGTACCGTTCGTGATATTTTTATAAACAAAGTCAGATAGTTTAATTACCTTTGGATCTCTGCCCTTCAAGTACCCTTTCCTCTTCGCACACTGATCTCCCCAAATCCCCGTCCAGAAAGCGGAAATGAATTCCTAAAGTGTAATGTTAACTTCACAGTCAAACTCTACAAAATTATTTCTGTCGCTTAACTTGATCCATCACTAGTAAAGCAAGGTGCGTTCACTGACGGGCTATGGCCAACCTTCTATTTCTCACATTTTATCAACTTCTTGGATATGTTTCTTACTGCCCTTATTATTGTGCTACGAGAAGCTGAAATTGTTCACTGATGAAATGCAAGCTTATACATGCAAACAAAAACACGACAATTTTGCTTATGAGGAACAGCCTGCATGACTGTCCTACAGAAATGACACTAGCTGCAAAGGAGTTTCATGCCGATGGTGATTCATTAATCACGTGTCAGTGGAAAACAAATGCAGGAACACATTATCTTAGGAGAGCCTGACAATAGAACGAAAACCAACCACCGATGGTGTCCACTAACGTTGACAGTCTGTCAGTTTACCAAGTTCGCTACCTGACTGTGTAAAGAAATGCACTTTCTTCCTTAAGCCGTGACTCAGTCGATCTTGTGCATAAAATAAATCGGTTGAAATAGATCGGCGAAACACCTTTTGGAACTACGCAAACCGAATTATTGATGGCTTGCTCGCCTTGACTATTCTTCGTTCTGGGGCGAGGCTGGAAACAGTATGGATTTCGTCAACCATACCTAGGCCAGCAGAGGAGCTGGCTCACTGACTGTGACAGATTGAACGGTATTAATCAATATGTTTCTGTTTTCGCCAACAAATGCATACCCTTAATTCTGACCAGGTCTGGTTGACCGATCCAATTTCATAACACTATTTTTCGATAGATACGACTGAAAAGGGTTCCGAGTTCGCAAAAAGATAACTGACCAACAGTAACAGGGTAACCGGACTACCAGCAAACTGAAATCTGGGCTATTCTGTTCATGCCACAAACTGCGTGTTTTCCGTATCATCACTCGCGAATTCCCGAATTCCTGTGCATCCAAACACATCTTTATGGATCCATTGGCTCTTGAAAGTCATGGATTCCAACTTGAAGGAGATTGTGACATGCCTGTTGGTCGAATTATAAATCTCGTTTTAAAATTTCCCACTAGATTGTTTGCACGCTAAAAGGGAGGGGAAAATTTATGATTGATTTCATCTTCCAACTCGGTGTTACAACTAATCAGATGGAAACAACCATTCAAAGGCGCTTGATAAATTTTAAATGGAAGTCCCCATTGCTAAATATTTATTTTCCAAAGTTCAATTGAGAATTGCACAGGGAATACTTCGAGCGGTTTATTTGCCCATCTCGTCAGAAGTGTTAGCGAGACATATCGTACAAGAGCGAAAGGACGAGAAACTGGTCGAGTTTGTCTGGGGTAGGAGGCGCATATCGCATTGTGAATGCGCGAGGTTGATTGCTTGTTCCGATTTATGTGTTGAACTGTATACACGTTTGACCCTGAGTGATCGGGAATTCAAACAATGGAATTCATTGTCAGTAAATCCGTTCAGTTAAGCTTCTTCGTACGGTAAACGTTTTGTGATTTCTATCGGTTAAATGATTCTCGTCACCATAATGTACGGGCTCGCCATAACTAACTGCGCACTAGCTGTGCGTACGGGAAAACATCCCCTGGATAGAGCGACTTGTCAGAATGAACACAAACTGGTCGAATCGGGATTCTTTGACATTCTTATTCTGAAAGCTGGTTTATAATCTGTTAGACATTCGTTTTGTTTTAAATTCCCTTTTCCCTTCCGTTCAGTAGCTTGCTATGTAAAACTGTTACACGGCAAGGATTTCCATTTTATCACGAGAAGACAATGAATAATTCTGTACCTTATGATCTCCATTAATCAGGCTATAAGAGTCCCCGTTTCCTGAAATTGGTTGGCTTCGGGATTACGCACAGTACCGTATCGCCCCCATGGAGGCCAGAGCAGCAGAACGATGGCAAATAGCTGCCTCTACTGATTAGGTGACAAATTACAGTCGACTCAAACCGGTCTAACAAATGTAACAGATTAGCACACTTAGAAATAAAACGTAAGATCATTAGTGAGGCATTTGGATATAACCGCCAAATGCCCGATATAAAGAGGTTAAAGCTGTACGGCACGGAAGCAAATTGCCAACAATCCATTCGAACCAGTCGGATAATAGTTATCCTGCGACAGTACAACCGAGTACAGTCAGGAAATTGGAGGCGCACAGACTATATGATTTGCGAGATGAAAAATAGTTGGTATGTCTGACAGATTGCCCAAATGAATGAAAGCATTGTGAACACTCACTAAGGTGTTAGCCAGCGCGCACATTCCCAAACGCGGCGAACAAAAAAAACAATCACCATGTGATGGATCAACTCGCCCTTAAGTCAACCAGGGTTGACCGATTCCACGCAAAAATAAAACTTGCGAAGTTGCAATGGACCAAGCAACGCAGGGTACATGAGGCACAGAAGCAGTGTGGCACGAGTACTCGGATGAGCGTCTGCTTGTGTGTGTTTGTGTGTGTGTGTGTGTGTGTGTGAAGGAGCTGATGCCAGAATGAGTAAACACGGATTTCTGTTGTTGGAACCACGGTTATTCAACACAGAAATTGCGTTGTGAATTATGAGCGGTCCCATCTTGTCAACAGAACAAATCGAGTCGATTTTACTTAGTGTTGTCCAAAGCATATCTCAAAACACGGCATTATGATTTTCGCACATTTCTAGTGTTCATCTAATTGTTCCCTGACCCTCACGTTATTCTTCTCATCGGATGCATTGAAATTGAACGCATTGCATTCGGTTTCTCATTTGTTCTTTCATTTGAACAACGGGCCCTCAGAAATTGGGAATAGCATTTTCCGTCTACAAACTTGCATGTAGAAGCAAAAATTATCGGCTTGTTCATTATATTCAAGACAATTTCATCGTATCTAAGTGAGTGTATACAGAAGCAAGTTGGTGGTTACACACACTAAAAGTAGTTATACAAGATGGTTATTGTTCCCGTTACCATGACACGGTCTAAAAACAAACCCATGCAGACTGTTGTCACAATTTGAAACTCGCCTCGAGGGGTTAGGATTTCGACTTTTGCGAGCATCCTCGTGATTGTTGTGCTATTTACGCATAATCATAATTAAACTGGATGAAGTTATTTCCCATTTTGACCAGACTACCAATGCGAAACCGATAGCTTGTTTGTTTCTGCACGGGGTGATTTCATCGATTTAAATTGACACCATGCTTTTGAAGGCAAATGAACGCTAAATGTTTCGTCTGTACAAAGAGGGTGGCAGTGGTATCACCGAAAAAACCTTCACAATCCGGTTTGCCGTCATTTTTCTACAGTAACCGGGAAACAATTTGGATTTTACATTCAGAAAATAAATGCTTAATTTAAAGCTGCCACCTCTCTGGATTGAATATTGTCATGATTCTCATGAATCTCATTTAATGCACGTAGTGTCCTACTTGGGAATCTACTTTAGTAATAGGGTCGCTAACCGAGACAGATATTGTGAGTGGAAGAATAGAATGAACGGATTCACAACTACTCCAGGTCGGATGAAGGAACCACCAATCACGATGTTTCGAAGTTCACTATTGGATCAGTTTCGTGAATTTTTCTATAGGTCGAGACGTAACGTGATTCGGCCGTTTTGCTAATGAGATTCTGAATCTGACATCATCCAGTTCCATGTCTAGCAAAGCCCAAAACTTCAGTTTTCAGTGTGATGAGTTGGTATCACCTATTTTAGAACACGTGCAGTGAGGCGAAACTATGACATATTCGTGTAGCAAATCGGAAGCAAAACAAATTTCCTCTTTCGAAAACCATTTTCATGGCACGGAATACTATGAATACGGGCAACATGGTTTCGGTCTTTTCAAACAAAATTGTAGGATGATAGATTGCTTGGTTCGCAAACTGATTTGTTTTAGGTTTCACGATCCTATTGGACCGACGCCATCCGGTTAAATTCACTGATTAGTACCCGATGTTATCAGCAGTGAACCAAGCTGCAGTGTCACGATTATAGAGGCTGTTGATATTGGTCGGTTCATGGTTTTCGCGCATTTACTTCTCAGGTTAGTGCGGTAAAGTTAGACAAAAAGATGATTTTCAATGGAAAGTTGGACTTTGACAATACATCACAAACTGGTTGGAAAGAAAACAAGCAGATAAGTTTTTTCTAACCTATGAGACCCTAAGTGTCCCCGAATGTCTTCAAATGAAACATCTTAGCTCACCTGCCATCTAAGCGACTGAGCCTATTTTTCCTCAGAAAGGTTCTAAGAAGGAAATTAATAAACAGCCCATGTGGTTGAACTTGAAAAAATCAAAAATAAGTCACCTGCAGAAGAAGTTATCTAACGATATCTAACGTCACTGAAGGACGCTTTTTGACGGAACTGCATGTTTTGTCAAACACGTTCTCATACATCACGATAAGCTTTTTCACTACTTGACAGCGGTGAGACTCATCATTGTTGTGGTCTCAAAGCCAGCAAATTACGTTAAACAGATGGGCATTCATAGAGACTCATCACATTTACGTGATGACAGCACGGTATTAGAACAGCGAACAAAATGACCAGGAAAGGCGCAGTGGCCCAAAATCAAGCACGGATTGAATAAACCGGGCACAGTAATAGCATGATAGTGAACATGACCGAACGAGTTGATATATACCACACTTTGACTTTCAGATTGCAACTATTCAGTTCACTAGCCAGTCCTTAGAAATGGATCCAAATAATAAACTCCGATTCAGCCTGATTCCGGGAAATCCGAGGGATTTGGAGGAAGTCAGTAAAAGAAAACGAAAAATGGTGCTGATAGTTGTCAGAGCTGGGTAACTTTCTATTCAGACTCGCATTACCCTTCGACGGAAATTGCTTTTGTTGAGATTCCCCTTGATCTGCTCCTCAGATCACTTCAAACTTGTCAACCCTAACTTTGAATGCGAAGCTATGAACGGTCAAATTGTTGTTTATTTTCGTCAACATTCTCTCGCTGATGATTTTTCCATAGCAATCTTAATCAGTATTTCAGTTCAAATCTGTCTGCCGTCTTGAATGTTCATGAAAGGCAAAAGTATAAAAATGACGGGAGTCGATGGGAATCTGTACTTCGGACCAAATATCAGTTCGCAGTGGAAAACTTCGGGTTCGGTGAATATACACTGCTGATGATTCCTAACCAACTGGATGAAAAAGCTTTACAGTGCTTCCATGCGCGTCTAATGGTTCGTTGAATGTTAATATCACGCGATGAAATATTTCTTCTTTTCTTTTTGTGTGCGAGTGTATAATTTTCCACTGTATATTTTGTGTCATTCTAACAATCCGCTTAGACGGGATCCTCGTATGCCATGACCCGCACTTGTAGCCTCATCAATGATTACAAAATCTCCTGAACAAGAACAGTGTCTTCAACGAATTCCCTTCATACCTTATTGGGTGTATTATGGCCGTCACAAAAATGCACTGATCTTGGTCTCACGTGACACGCGGCCTACATTCAAACAAATCTCCTAATTCATTCATAATAGCAAATGTCAATCAATTTTTCTGCATGGAACTGTGAATACATTTTTTGCAAGATAATATTTTTCAGTGTCCCGTAAATGCAGGTGTAACAACTAGCCAAATTCTTATTTCGGTGTCTATCGATCGCAAAGCATCTTTCATGTAATTGTTAGTGTTTTAGAATAAGCAGACACAAAATGTTTAGCGGATGCCTCCTCATTCCGATTTGTGGTCGATTTGTTGGCCGCACCAAAATCATAGGATTTTCTTAGTACATTTCATAAGAAAATTCTAGAATCATGCTGTGGGAGGTTTGTTAGTATCAGCTTCTAAAAACTGGGAGGCTGACAACCGTGTTATTGCACTCTAGCGCAAATGTGGAATCACGCAGTGAATTGGAGCACAAGAGAGCTACCTAAAGCTGTCTGTCTTAATCTCCCCAACAAGTTAAGAGACAATTATCTTCAACGGCTGCAACTCGATTCACGTAAGCGATACTGACCCACTACCACTGATATCAGGCCGAAGATTTGCCCTCTGCCAGATGCACAAAATATTCAACTGACCTAAGCTCACCTGAGTGCAGATGAAATTTCAGTGTGTGACGGCAATGAATAGTGGATCAATATATCCGTCATTCAACTGAAAATTCCACACGAGTCCTGCCTAATCGTATTGATTACGTGAGTTGATAAACTGGGAGAAAGAGCCAGATAAGAAAGTGGGCTAAAACCGATGGATTTATGTTTGAGTGACCGCCCTTCGGACTTCACTTTGATCGTCCGGTCAGCTGTGTACTCAGAAAACTACGGAATCGAGTTATTTTCTCATCAGAGATTGTTAATGAGGTGCATCCACCCTGGCATCAAGGATTTGACCCGGGGTTTTTCTGCTTGGCCGAATTAGTTAGAGGACTATTCGATCACTGAGTGCTGACTACAGAAAGCCAGCATAAATGATGTGCGCAGTCTAGTGAGCGCGAAACGAATTCGGTAACCGTTTCCTCTTGTTTTATCTCCCACTGGAGTCAGTAGGATATAGCGATAGCGTATGAATGTGGAAACCATTGACTACTGAGGATTGCTGAACAAACGTAGATCAGCATCTGTTTCGCAACAGTTTTGTCAGCAAAACTGTCCAAAAAGAGCAACCATTAAAAAGTTTGCATTACAGGTAAGCGTTGAAGTTTGGGACACATGAAATGAATGAAAGAATTTGGTAGACAAGGTTACATTCCACAATGCGCCTAAAAACTACTTTGTAGCTAAACTAGTACTAAACATCTATGGGAGGAAAAGTGAATAAGTTATCTGGTCATCACCGGGATGTATGCCGGTGCCAAGGATAATTGTTTTTCAGTCGGCATGCTCATTTATCGAGTGCCTTGGGGAACGGATTTACAACAGTCTGAGTCAACAAAAGGTGAAGACCTTTTCACCGGATGTTTCCGCCATGAAATTAAAACACGTGCAGGTAATCAAGGATTTGATATCGATGAATTTTCGCAGTTGCATTAAATATCAGCAACTTTGAAAAGACGGCACATCAGAACGACCCAAATTTATACAGTCAGTGGAATTTGTTAGAAACGCTTCCCTGCAACGTCAAAAAGCGCGCATTTTTCTAGATCCATGTTAGTCAACAAATTGAAAATCGAAAGCTAAATTGGCAGATAAATGGTGATTGAATTAACAACGATTGATTGGAATGCTCTGCTGCCGTGGCTGGGGTGCAACGCAGATAACGGGTCCCTGACTGGTAGTTATTATGGATTAGATTGAGACTACCCAATAGTTCGAAGTAAACCGCTATTTTTTCTGACGGTAAAACAGATGACTTCTCAGGTGGACCCACTGACAAATATAAGTATTCGATGAATTCGCACAAACCGTCACAGATGTATTTTTAAAACAAGATCAAACTGATCTAAATACTTTTGTATGTAGACTGAACTGGTAATAGACCGTTCGGCCAACCAAATTGGGGAATAGGAAGTTGTGAGAGAAAAGATTTTTGGAGTGCCCTCGTTAACCGACCGCTGAATCGGGTGGACATTACCATCATATGCGGAGTGCGATGTCGTCGACCAGCAACCAAAACAATTAAAGAGCTCTAACGCATTATTTTCGAGTAAAATCTCAGATAACGGCTGTTCCGATTCCGAAAAAGGCATTCATACAGGAAACGAGAATTAAACCCACTGTACGGCTTTCCGCGTCGAGTGAGCTTTGATTTAGTGAGACGAGTTCCTCGTTTTTTGACCAACAAAAATGACATTACAGGAGTAATCGTGCTAACAGATGGTCTCGATGAGGAAGAGTAGACAAAGGAATTTTATCTTAGATCTCTCATGTGATAACGGATGACTTTACCGGATGACATACGAACTTTAGCGCGTTGAATGTAATTTTGAACATTGCGTACAAGACCATAATTTATTCTTCTCAACTGATAAAAACTTCTAGCAATGAACTTTTTAATGCTTCTTCTGGTTTGATTACATACTCCATATTCCAGTCAATAAAGCTTTTCGGCTAGCAAGATGAATTTCAATTTATCATCACGGATGTCTTTTGAGCAGAGGGATCTGAGCGACAGCCAGATGTTCTATTAAGTTCTGTTTCAGATCCAGTAAAACAAAGCTATGTATGATTCTTTATATCTGTAGCCACATCTCCATTTTGTAAATGGGCTTTGGATTAGAATCACTGAGCGTCTTCTTAGGTACACATCCGGCAACAATGATATTATGATTTTTAATTCCACAGGGAATTGTGTTATCAGATGTTTTGTTACATTGTCATCAGCGTCAGGTCTAAATGCACAGAAAATATCTCTGGTAAAAGCGCACCGACGGTGAGACTTGACTATTGTTGTCTTTACACTTCGATCATTAGTGCATCCATTATCAGTGAGGAAATATTTTGGAGACTGTGTTTCTGTAGGTAATATATCGTTTCGGGTGGGAACTGTGCAACAGGTTTCCTTCAAATTCATTTTTGGAAACTCGCAAGCATTTCTTTTCCTGAGACAAACAAATAATTACTGATGATCGTTTCCTCAAGTGACTCTTAAGCAAAAATATGAAATCTAATGAATGCTTTCTCTTTTATTGATGCTCTCATCTTTAGCAACATCGACCAGTTGAATTGTGACATATAATTTGTTAAGCAAGGCATTTCCGCACAAACTCGGAACTTCCAGTAACCGTCACGCTTTGACATGACAAACCGAATACATCATGGCGAAACATATGTGAAGGTACTTCCGCTTTGATGATCTACGGAAATTCATGCAGTCAGGCCAAGTTTGAACACACGGGTTTACTTCATTAACAAGCTCAATCTTAATCTGTCTAGTTAGCCTCCATATCCTTTCTCAACACAATTGTTTAATGGTTTAGAGAACAAAAAAATTATTCGACTAATCAGTCCACCACCAAATAGACGCATTTACATGTCTGAACGCCATGCTTCTCACTCGTTGAATTAGGTCATTTTGATGCTCTCCTCTGAAGGGTAAAAATTCATGAATTCATGTTGTTCAACTTTTTTCTTCGATTTTTGTGCACAGTGCCGTATGGCTTTTCATTGGAATGAACACTGATACAACCGCCAATCTCAAGAATCAAAACTTCTTGTTGTTTTCGAAAGGTCGTCGAACACTTTGTTTTTTCAACCCTAACCACTGGCTTCGCGTAACTGTTCCAGGGCATTTTTTCCTTTGGGTTACCTCTCATTTAGTCATCGTGTTTTTAGCTCTGGAGATACCCTTAATCCACATCTATATAGTTTAACGGCAGAAACAGTCATTGAAGATTAGCACTGTTAATTGGGAACATCAACGGTTTTCTTCCCCTGTCTTTCTTTGCATCACCGTACTTTTTTCATCGCAGCGCGCATCGGAGTGACCACCGTTTTCTCATGTCTCTCTTGCACATTTTGCTTGTCAAGGCTTAATTGCTTGGATCGATGTGTTGCAGTTTTCGGATCATCCGAGGTCTGGTCTGGAGATCTGCAAACCTGTCAATTGTTGTCCATCTTTCACTCAAACCACTACCAGTGGTTGGTGCGAGGACTACTGGAAACCCTTCAGAATGGCTCAAAAATGTTCGAGCTCGGAGACGATGTGGACGATAGACCAGTTTCCGAAATTGATTAATTTCAATGCAGTTTATGCATAAATGAATGCGGCGAAATTTACTTGCAAAGTGTAGAGAATAGCGAGAGTAGAGTTTATTACTTTCGAAGCATTTGAATAAAAAAACTGTACAAAGGGAACTTTCAGCGGACAATTGGAAAACACGAGTAGCATCCAGAAACGAACAAAACCTCTGTCAGCCTGTGTTTCAGCTTGAAGTAACCGGAAGGCACATGTGAGGTGGACTGAAAGATGTATCTCATAGATTTATCAAATCTTACCAGTGTCTGCATAAGTAGTAATAGAATTTTGAAAATACAATATCTTGTACACGCAGGGAAGCGGGTTCTCGGCTCTCGACAACTACTTCCAATCGCGTGGATCACTGTTTCCACCGTATTGTCTATTCATGTAACGGGGTAGATCGAGGTTTGAACAAGCATTTTATTGGAAGTTGAAATTCGGTCAAGGACTTCAAAGGATAGTCGCCTGCAGTAGCAATTGGCCATTCTTCTGTTAACTGTTGCCTTGTGAAGTTCTTTGAGATTTGCCGGATCAGCCTTGACCTACATTTCATGTAAATTCAAGAAACGGACAAAAAAACGAACTATTTATTTCTGCGCTATTAAGTGCAAAAATAATCAGCCCATAATTAGATTGTTGTTACTACTGCTGCTCCAACTTGGATTGTTCGACACTGTCCTTACCTAAAAGGTGACGAGAACTGGAAATTAGCTGTAATGGCTTGTAATCACCATCCTAAGACTTTGATCGTTAAAGCTAGAAGTGTTTGCGGGTAAATACTAATACGATGGGGTTGTTCTCAGTTAGGATAGGCGGACTTAATATGCATAGATATACTCGTAAGCTATTCTGATTGGATCGAATAAGCAGAAGATGGAGTTATCAAAAGGTGTTCTGCATTATCAGTTTCTGGTGCACCTTGGTTTGTGACGAAACCGAGAAATACTCATCATTGTCTGGCTCCTTAGTTCTGGGATTCGCAGATTGTTGCGCGAAATCGATCAACTTATAGTTGTGAGGAACATAACTGTTACCGAATAGCTTGCTTCCTAGTTAGCTGATTTTTGTCAGACTGAATAATTTCATCGCGAATTGTGTTTCACGAATATCACTAGGATTGAGCTTCGTCCATGGTGAACAGATAGCCAGAACTTAGCAAACTTTATCGCCTGACTTCTGAAAATTTGAAATTTTAGTGACCAGTTGCAATTTTGATTTTAGTGCACTGGCAAAGTGCAACATAAACGATTAAGATCAGAGCTGACAGCTAAGAAAATGATGTGTAATGGCAAGCTTCAGTGGATGATTGGGCAAATGCGACAGACTGTTTTAGAATGAAGTCCTTTTAACTTTTTAGCTTTGTGTGTGATTGTACGTCGTGGATTTGTAATGCCATCACCAAATAAACGTGAACATTTATCATTTTGTCGCAAATGAAGTACATTTGTTTTAGAAATGTTCTTAAATATCAAAAACAGTAACGCAGTATTGTACAATTCAAACTTAAGACCAGTTCGCTACATTTGAACTTGGTTTGCAATGCAGAACGAGGCCGGGAAGTAAACAGTGTTCACGTATGTTTATTCTCTAAATTAATATTTGAAAAGAGAATAACACGAAGTAGGATGGCGAGAACGAGACAGAACAGCATGACGACGGAACTTACAAACAGTTCGTTTCGACAAAAATTAAAAAAAATTGATCGGATTTCAGTAGGGGTTTCTGCGGTCCTTACTGTTTCCGCGTTGGCTGTCGTGTGTATGACCCGAGAAGTCGTGTATGTTTCCTCATCAGAAGGTGATGAACGATGACATACGATGGAGGTTCGCGATTTCCAAATTAGACCTCGTGTATCTGACCTAACTTGAAACGCTAAACCCAATTTAGAATAGATTCCACTAACCGGTTAGTGAACGCCCACCCTGTTCGACCGACTTTGGACGCACCGCATCCTCAACTGATATGCAGGTAAATCGTCCCGGGTGTAAAACACTCAATATGGCGCTGTTGGGCTTATCGTAACAAGATTTATCACTCTAGTTAATTTACATATCAAACAGTATTGTAGCTTTTCAAATTCATTGGCGGTAAAAATTTGCTTTGATGAAAACATCCTCGCAGGAATCTACGGTACACATTTAGACGTATACTCCGTTCACATGCACACACACGCACACACACATACACATAGACGCCATTATACTATTTGTTTGTAACTGATCAATATTTAGGTCTCTGCATTAGTTTGTTTATCATTTCAGTGTTCGCTTGCTTCAAAAATTTGAAAAAAGACCATTTACCATTAAAACTGTAGCCCGTCTGATGTAAGCCCTCTTTTATCTATCATGTTCTACCTTCCTTCTGTTTTATGAATACTTGATTGTTTTTAGAACCACGAAACGCAAAAAATGAATTCACGATAAGCGTGATTAGAAGATTCTACTACCTCAGTATGGAATCTCGTGAATCTTCGCTGACCTTGAGGCAACATTTGAATAAGAATGACGGACATGGTCTTTTCAGGCGACAGTTTTACCGAAACAGTTAGTAACCAAGGCGCGATATATTAGCAGCCGTAGACAATGAAGAGTATTGATTATATGGAAAATGTCAAGACAGTCTCAGTAACTGGACGTTAAGCCATTTGTGTATTAAATGTTGTCTTTTGAATTCTGCAGAATTTGCTACTGGATGAAAGCATAATTTGTCAAAGTGATAGTAATTTCATTGAACGTTTGAATTAGAGAAAAGGCGGACATGGTAATGCGGATGTTAGGCAGTTCAACTTGGGGGTTGAAATGAGTTCTGACGGATCGAATGATTGGCTAATTGTTAGCGCACAGCTATATACGGGATACGGAGGAGATCAGTATACGTCATGTACTGAAATAATTATGCTGCTTTCTTCTCGAGAGCTTTCACTTTTTCAATTTCTCCACACTGTTTCACATACCGAATAAATTTCAACCGCAAACGAAGCGAGCTTTGTAACACCTTTGCGAGACATTTGATACTTGACCAGTTGATCGATGTTTTGCAGAAAAAAAGCGCGTCTAACATATCCCACCAACACTTGTGGATGCTCTTCCAAACGAATAAACAGAACTAGGGTGGTTTATTTGTTTAAAGTCCGTGGGCTTGCTATCGATATTTGATTGCCAATTGACACGTAGCCTAGCGATTGACCGTCGGTGAGCATAACCAAGCTCAATAATCTGATGAAACGATTAGAAAATTCGACATTTATGAGGGTCAAATGACACTCATTTCTGATGTGACGGCAGTACTGAATAAGACTGACCTCCACTTAGTCCAACAGTCTGGACAGTATCAGTAAAGTTGATCAGAATTTCAACTGAATGATTCTCATCTGACGTAACAAACACGTGAAGTTGACCGCTCACCTCGTGTTCTCTTTACGTCCTGTCGTTTGCTCCCAAGGGCGAGTATGATCTTCACGCAGTTAATCGAGCAGTGGTGAATCAAGGGTTCCGAACTGTGTTAAAGAAAGCAAAGAACAGAACTGAGAGATTTGACTAGAATGCGAGTTTGGTATCTGCAAACGACAGAATAAATGCAGTCACAAATCTGACGTTTGCATGTAGTTTGTGCCGATCTATCGAATGTGGGGAGGAAATGGTTCGCATAGCCACCTAGAATTCCTTGGCCTGTATATAAATTTTAACTAGCAAGTAAAACCTGACACAAATTGGTGAATGCACGCTAGTTGGTTCGAATCCGATGATGACCAGTTACTTGGAGTGCGTGGACCAATGCACAATTTGCCCTGCCATTCGCCTTTTCTCTAAACTCGCAAACTATGAATCATTGAGCATCCAAGTGAACATTACCGAAGCTTGATAAATAGTGAAAACACACAAAGATCCATCCACAGGGAAGCGATATGCAGTGCTTACTTCTAACATTTTGCAATTTTTCGATCAATGACCAACAAACAGACCAGTGAGAATTCCCCAGGCCAGTTCTAATTGCTTAGGCGAGATCTTTTAAGAGAAGAAGGCATGAGTTCACCGTAGTGAAGTACCATGAACGTCCAGTATAATTTATCAATGTTCAAAATTAGCTAAGTCGAGAGGTAGGAGAATTGAACAAGCAACGAAGAAAATCAGATCAGATTTTATTGTATATCCTGATTCCAGTGAGGTGGGCTGCAAACACGGTTCGTTCAAAAACTTCACATTTCCGGACCCACTGTCGGATCCTGCCCGGACGGGTTGGAGTTAACGTGAATCCAGTCGGCTGCTTATTACACTTATTAGTTTACAAATGATTTTGGTAAGGTGTGTATTCGACATCATCACTGCTCCACGTTAAACAGCGTAGAAAGTCCCACAGACCGCCGCCTTTCTCTGAGAGCTACTAGTACTCTCAAAAAAATATTTGCGAATGAGAAGGGAATCGGACATCCACATGACAGAAGAGGAAATAATGCCATAGTAGACATACGGATTACAGTCTAACTGTACAAGTGCACATGCTCCAGTCATGCTGATAGGACAGAATATGACAATACGAGCCCTACTTTTCACTGTTTGCTTCTATCTTTCAGTGTCTCTAATCAAGTGGTTGATGGGTCTTCCGGACACTTAATTTCCTTAGCTGGCTGTACATCTTCCCATTTCTCGCTGCTATGTCATCTGGTTGACCGCCAAGTTGATTTTTTCACTCCGTGAGAGAGCCGGATGATATTACGTCATATGACGGACGAGTGTTCGTCATATGCAATACGTGACCCAGCTAATGAAGTCTACTGAGCTTCGTACGCTGAGAAAAAGTGGTCTTAGAAGCGGTACCCGACATTAAATTCCCAGCCTCCATATTACTCACCGGGTGGCTCCGTTCAATCCTGGAGATACTACATAGACATCGCTAATCGAAAACCTCCACGCAATATATATCTCCAGAACACAAACTCCACATCTGGCGACCACAAAACGGAGATGAACACACCGCGGCACAGTATACACGTCATTTAAACCTGAGTGAAGCATCAGGTTGTGGCCACATATGCTTCGGTCAAATGTGCGCCATTCGAGGCTTGCATATACGCGCGGTCAACTTCACTGCTGTGTTACCATCCTTCAGCAGGCCAGCAAAAGTTTCCCAAATCACTGATTCTTCTCCATTCAGTATCAAGTCCGGGACTACTTTCGACCAGCCTTGTAGCAGCACTTTGCACTGAATTTTTAAAGCATATTCCAAATGGAATTGCGTACGTCGCCAGGCTGTATTATGCACACTGCTTATGTTTCTCAGATTCAGTCAGGCCCACAAGGTGATCTTCGTAACCTAGGTCATACATATTCTCCCCATTTGTCACTTCGAGGCCTGCATCCTGGATGCATCCTAAAGCGACCTCCAATAACTCGTCCATGACGACGTTGAATGAAATTTTAGAGAAGAAACATCCCTGTTGATCATTGCCAGCTGTTTCGACTACTGGTATGCAAGTATACTGCTCAAACGAGATTCATGAAATTTTGTGACATAACATTCCAGTGGAGACCAATGAATAGCGCTGTCCGGCCTTCTAAGTTGAACATGTCAGTCGCGTCTTTAAAAACTACGATTGTAGGCCAGCGGCTTGTGAAGCGCGTTCAAAATAAATGCCGAAGAGTGAAAATCTGGTCGGTGCAACTTCTACCTAGACGAAATCCAGCCTGCTGTTCGCAGATTTTATTCTGAAAAAACGGCGTCAAATGAGCAACATAATCAAAGCTAGGAATTTAGTAGCTACCGCTATTAAACTAATCCCATAAGGATTGCTGCAGTCACTTCTTGTGTACTTTTTAAAGATGGGCACAACTGGAGACTCAACTCACGATAACGGAATACGCTGCTGATTCCAGCTATCCGAAAGCAGAGATGAGTGGTTTCGTCAGGGCCCCTCCAGTCAATAAACTGGAAGGAGTCCGTCGGAACCGGCAGGTTTCCTCGTCTTCAGCAGTCGAATATTCGTCTCTGCCTACACTCCTGCTAAAGGGGGTCAAGAGACAACTCCCAAGGACTCACAGTTGTGGTCATCGAACTAATTACATCAGTGCGCAATCAGCTAAACTGCTTTTTGATGTATTTATTTCAACGGCATAGCTTTTGCTGTCTCTCATGAATGGGCTCTCCACTTCTGTACCTGGATTTATCTGACCAGAGTTCTCTACCCACCGGCGATGCATATAAGTTTAAACAGGCCTTGACCGTTGAAGCAGCTGTTATTTTTATTTTTTCGGTCACCCTAACATACCAGTCATTCTTAAGGCTTACCATCAACTGACATTGCAGATGTGGTTGTATCCTTATCAATGCCCTGTAATTAAGAATTTCGCGTTGTTCCTTCCTGAGGTCCAGCGACTCTTACGAGATCCAGTCGCTTTGCTGGACGTTGGATCTAGGATCACGGGCAAAATCTGCTACCAAGTGCATTCCCTGCTCGTTTTCACCCCACTGTTTTTCGGCAGTACTGCTCGTAGGGGTTCGTAGTTTGCTTGGTGATTTCCGTTCATAGCTGTTGCAACAGACGAATCGGGGAGATTTTCTGCGGGTAACTAGGCTTGTGGTCTGCATTGGTGGGAACTGAGCTGTAGCAAAAATTACATTAAAACTAGCTCTTAGCCCAACTCAGCCAGCGGGTTAGTATAGTTTAAAATTTTCGACAAAAACGCGATCTGTGGCTTAACGCAAAGTGATAGATTTGACTCAGACAACTGGTTTTGTTGGAGTGCCGCACTGCTGTGCAACCAGAACCGTGTCGGAAATTTGTGCCAGACAGAAATAAATGTTTCTCTTCACGAAAGTGAATATACCTGACCCCGTTTTCTATTTGCTGAACTGTCAAGGCCCAATGCCAACCCAAACATGCTTCCGATGCACTTAGTTATCCGAGTTGTGGTTTAAAATCAGTATATCGGAACCGTCGTCTAACAACAGTGGCGATTTCGTCAAAAAACTATTATTTTTGAGTGCCGGACCTACGGTCTGTTAGGTCAAATACAGAGATGACAAACAGGTTGCGTTTAACACGGCCATTCTTTCGTACGGCGGCTGATCTCTGCAGTCGTACGGGGCACGAATGATTATTGACCGGCATGCAGTATAAATTGCCAATTTAGTCCAGCCAATCAGGAATATTCCTACACCGCGCCGATCCATAGCTTAAGCTACTTCGTCTTCTAAACGGCACAGAAATACCTTGAAGAGACATTAGGTGCAGTTATTTGAATTACTCTACTCTAATCGCGAATTCTTTTCCCACTGACGCGGCAGACATCGACTGCCAGGTAGCCCATTGTTAGAGCTGAACTAGCCTGTTGACCTGTCCGCTTGAGAATGAGCTAGTTGAAGGAGCCATACTTCAGATGTCGACGAGGCTTGAGAAACTCTGAATAGAGCAGACCAAAGATTATCACAGTTGAGGTTAGAGCATAACCGCAAGGGGTAGAAAGTTCAGTATCGCAAAATGTGGCGAAGATTTTTTATTCTTGTCGTAGCGTTTAACAGCAACCAAACACAAACTCAGCGGTATTTCATTTCTTAAACCTATATAGGGTAATGATAACCCGAAAATATTGACGTTGTGTGAAACTCTGCTGACCCTACTTCGAGAACATTTCTTTGTGTGCAAAACATCTTGATTCAGATTCTGGGCAACACACGTTACACGAATTTCTATCCTGATGCTCGTTCTGGCAGCTGATAACTCAAATTTACGGTTCTGAAATTGTTTTATGTACTCGACTGAGAGCAGCAATTTCGAAAGTTATCCGACAATTAAATTTCACTTGGTAACTTTTAGCTACAAAGCAGTCCAAATGATCTGGAGGTTTAATCGCAACCTCGATCACACGGAGACAATAGTTTCCTGCACTGCCTGAACCGCAGGACTTTCATGTTGGATCATTGAATTTGGTAAACTCAGCACAATTTTCTGCACAGCTTGATTCCTTAACTTCGATTTTAATTCAGAGTACTATCTGTTTATTTGAATGTGGAGGATACGTTTCGTTTTACTTACCAAATTAGCGTAAGGAATAACAGTCCAGTCGCCATCGATGTATTCCTCTGCATCCTCATAAATTGCGAGCGATTCCCTTTCCGCACGGGAAGACCGGATGACTAAATCGGTGGTCTGTTGGACAAAATGATACCGATTTTCATTTTATTGTTTCGCCAATACAAATCTTTACAAAACTTCACGGAGTGGGGGTATATAGTTTAAATACCAATGTTTTCTTTCGCTCTGAAATTCTTGATTAAAGAAGAAATGGGAATCAATCCTGCTCATGGCCATTTTCCAGTAGTTTTCCTTAGTAGGGGTCGATTGTTGTGCACTAGTGGCGCGTGGCCATGCAAATCACTGACGGAGAGGTGCAAAATTATAATGCGGTGAAGTCCAACAAACCGTTGAGATCCTGTCCGATGGCGTAATGGCTAAGGCGTTCGACTCGCAGTCATTGCTTCTAGGATATCCACGCAGTTTGGGCGTGGTTGATAAACACTGTTGAGGATTCCTAACAGGGATGAAATAGCTGTTCATTTCTGCCATAGATTCTTAATTGGGATTTGAGCGTTGATGTCACACGAAGACTTTGGGAGAAATGAAATATGAATTTGCCGTTGCATATTCTTTTCGGGACGGTATCGACAAACAATAATGATATTCACCACGCTCTTAGAGCTGATGCCAGCCTCATATATATGAGCCATTCCAAATAAACACTAAATCTGGAGACTTTCATCAAATTCCAAGCTGTTTGAGAACTCAACATCTGATTGGTAAAATAGTAGCTTCTCCGGTTAAGATATGCTTTGAGAAATTAGATAGTCTCGTGGTAAATTGCACGTTGTAATCGTTGGATGCTCTCCGGTTTGTTTGTGCAACATTTTGGAAACCTCCTTGTTCGTTATTAAGGCCACCCACAATCGGTCATCTCTAGTTGGAAATCACTCGAGCCAAGGCTGAAATTGGCCTTAAAACTATTGGTGCTTCCCACCGAAGCAGCAATGAATGCCAAAATGGCAGCCACCCTGTCCTAATGGATTGTTCAGTTACCCTTGTATCAAACGTATTCTTCATCAAAACGACGTAGACACATATAAAAATGCTCAAATGCCAAACAACTCGTTGAGTCAGAATTACCAGAATGCAGCGCCAAAACGTAAGGCTTTCTGGGATGCAGGAAATGAACGAATTTGCACTTAATGGAGGCTGAATTTTGAAGGTTCAGGCACTAATTGTAATTGGTTTCGCTGAGTGCGTTTAGGTATTTAGTTTTCTAGATTACATCGCAACTGCTCTGTCTGTGCTCTTTTACATTCCTATGCAATGATGGGACAAACCACGGAGTTTTCAGGAATAATTCTTGACCAACAGCTGTCTGCTGGAGCAGATAGTCGCCGGCATTCGAAGTATTCGAGCATGGAATACTACCTTCAAATGTCATGATATTTATTTGTTGGGCATCACCGATAAGAACGATAATGAAGCAGAAAGTATATAAGATAGGGACAGCATAATACCGGCAACTCAGCGATTAGCTTACATGAGATACAGTTTAACAAAAAGTCCAGCAAACGTAACCACGCGTGATACCTCAAATTTGAGGTAATTCGTGAAGGCTGATAACGAAAAACGTTTCAACTTAGTGCGAATACTTACCGGAGTTTCTGGATCGCGTAATGCCCAACCGAATCGATCAGATTCACACGGGTCATTGGGTGCATTCATGTCACTTTTTCCGAGCGACTTTTCGTTTTGCTCAGTACCGTCGAGAATGTTTGATTCCACATGCCTCAGCCCATTGGTTGGTTTTACCTGCAGTTTAATGGGTTCATTATTAATTTCCGGTAACATTAATATACACCTCTGGCACAGCTCGGATAAATACTCTGTTTTTTCAGAAAGTTAAATGTAATCAGCAATTAGTCAGTTTTCTGTTTGTCAAAAGTATGAATTGGAATTAATCACCCTTTGGTTCGACGACTCGCACAAATGGACGCTAGAAGAAACACTTGGTTAGTTTCGGGACAACGAAAACTGATTTGCCCAAGAGCCGTGTACCGCGTAAGCTTTAAGGCGCACTTGACGGCAAATCCAATGCAAAGGTTTAGAGAATAGATTCTATGAAATCCCAGTGAACCAGAAAAAATATGAATAGGTTGTTATCTCGGAATATGATAAAGCCAATAGGATCCAGGCGGCGCCGAGTGAAACAGAATTGATACGGACCATTCGCATATGAGTAAGCAAAATGTTTGCGAATTACTGATGAAAAAGACAATTAAAATGTGTAATTAACTTGTAAAGGCACCTTAAAAAGCGAACCAAGAATTTGATAATGTAAGCAAGGGTGAAACGAAGCCTCGGACTGCAAACAATAAGGCAGACGTTTGGTTATCACAAAATGAAGCGTTTATCTTCTATTTCGCGTCCATCATTGTGTACTTAATCAGTGAATGCGTCCGTTTATGGCGTTCAACACTGAGGAGGTGCTGCAGCTCGAACAGGCACTAACACTGCAGCTCGCGCACTGCATTCCGTTGCAACCATGTCGTTGATCAAAGATTGACCCCAGTTGCCAAGCTCTAATAAGCACACTGTCAACCAAATAATTTGGTAATATATCTTACATTCACATCTTACTTGGGCCACCTAAAATATGAGCCTGCTTCAGGGCCAACCTAATGGGACTGAAATGCATCATGTGGATGAAACAGGTGCAAAAATTAGACATGATGACGTTCAAACGTGCACAAAACAATGGGCACGTTTTGTCCACTTTTCGACATTGCTAATGTGTCGTGAATTCTAGAGCATAGGAGGTATGACAGGTATGGTATCTCTCATTGTGTGAACAGAGCGCTCTAGTCAGAAGTTAGCTAAAAATGTCCCGAGTTATGCGTCACTGCGAACGGAATATGGACGCGGTTACCCAGGCTACTTCTATGCGAGTTTGTTTTCTTCTTGCAATTTTTTTGACATTAAAAACGGTTTCGCAAAATGCCAACAATCTTTCAGAATAGGGATGAATATTTAAGACTAAACCAGTGTAATTGTCATTCAATGTGTAACAAGAACGATTTGATTTGAATTGTACAGTAAGTATGGGTAGAATTTTCGTTCATTGGTTCAAGGTCATTTGAAGCCACGAGTTTTGTTTGACAACTGAATAAATGATGACCGAGTTAGTATTTGAGTAGAAAGAGGTAATAAAGTCATGAATTCCTCGGTCAGCTGAAGTTTCTTTTCAGTAAATTACAGAAATTCCTGAGTAAAATTTACAAAATAAACATTTAATTTGCTAATACTCAGAGAATTTTTGTGTCTGTTTCCCGCTTTAGTTAATTCAACATTCTCTCTCTGAACTCGGGTGACTTATGAGGCTTTGGTATTTACGCGATTTTTGCTCCTTAAACTGGCTTGTTTTGGGGGAGAGACTATGCTTACAATGGTGGGAGGATTCTTTAAGGAAGTCCCACGAACCACTGATCTACATTATTAAACCAGTAATCCAACTTGGAAAACTTCGATTAAAACGAAACAGTAAGCCTAAATTTAAATGCTATGGAAAACATTATCTCAGGCAATCTCAGCTTGCAATCAGAAAGGGTTGGTACCAACAACGTAAAGCAGATGTGAATGTGGATGACTCTACGTGTTACAATCAACCAAGAACTTGTAGATATCAACAGGAATCAAAAGGTCTGCTTAGTTGACTCGGTGATAATAAGTAATCGAAAATTGGACAATTTCTTTACCTCTGACACGGACTGACGCAGGGCCCAGCCATATTGTTGTGGATCTTCTAGGTTGGCCGACGAATTGTAGACCACTGATTCTCCAAGAGCACTGTCATCCAGTCTGTCGGAGTTTTGGTCCACATTCGAAGCAGATTCGCAGCGTCCATCTGACTGTAGCTAGGAAAAATGAATCCGATAATGATGAAGCATTTGTACACTAGACTAGGTTGAGGACAGCGCATCTTGAAAATCCTTTTGTTAAAAAAATAACGCAAGTTTCAGCTTCTGGCGCAGATCTTATACAACGTTATCTTTTGGGGTGTTTTTTATCCGGTTACTACCTTTCGGCTTCGTCCTTCAGAAAGCGAAGTAAAGCAGAGAAGAAGATGAACAACTGGATGATAAGTGACCAACGGAAAGTCGTCTAGGTAAGCAATGTTTCGAAAACTGTCATATCACCGAATGTCGATATGATCATACCATTCGGAATGTCGGTTTTTGTGTGGATAAAAAATTGCAGCTTACATTAATCTGCCTAATTAAAATAGGAAGTAAAATGTTCATAGGTTTTCTCATCTCAAAGAATAACTGTCACTTCTAGTCTCCTATGTATTTCAGATGTGCTTTCTGTTCCCCCTTAACATGCTTAGTTCTTGTTGCCTCTTCGGAAGACTGCGCTTAAGCTCTCAGTGAAAGGAATCATGCGTTAATGATTATAAGGAATTGTGGGCAGAAACTCACCGTTTTGCAATTTGATAATTAAAAATTTGTAAGCAAGGCAGTGAATGTGTGCTGCCTACAGTTCGTAGCCTGCTTATTTTGTTATCAGCAAATTACAACATATTTTCTAGGAGAAACAGCACCCACGGCATTCAGTATCCCTTGCATTTTTTGTGCAAGCTTACAGTTTTGCCAGTGATCCAAATTACAGACTTTCAAAAAGCCCAGCTTGTTGCTTAGTATGGAGAACTGAGTGGAATCATGAGCTAAATTCCATTAATGATCTGAATTGAGCGTGATCGGAATCCAGGGTTGAACTTTTCACGCTGAAGTGGTTGCGAGAAGCGATTAAAAAACGGTTAGGAAACTACTGTATAAGAACAAGTTCCATAGTTTATGCATAGAACTACTTAGATTTTTCTTTTCTGCGTGAAACGCACCCAATGTCGATAGGTTTTGTCATCTGTACAAACAGGCTAACGCCAACGACGAGTGGGCAATGTGACCATTAGTGTTGCTGTTAGGCAAGATACTTCTTACTAAATGCGGAACTCCGAATGACTCAAGCTCATCGGATTCAGTTTTGGTGCCAAGTCCAACTCAACGGAAACGGTTTGTGTTTAAAAATCCACTCATCTTTCAGTGACACAACATTTATTGCTTTTCCGTCATTTCGGTCCTGTGGTTGAGCATTGTGTATCAGATGGGCATATTAGCAACAAACTAAAATTTGACAGGTTTTCAGATGGATCTGATGGTACCAAAATCAATAACCTGATCATTTTGACAATTGAACCAGTTGTTTATTATCCAGTTACCTGGGTGTGGAGAACTTGCCGAGTGCACTTAAAAATGTTTCTTCGCAAATACAAAATTGGTTGGTTCGCGGTGTGGGTGTTACTTTTAACAAGCGAGACTAAACAGCTTGATATTTTAGTGTTTTGCACTTTTTATTTTAAAAACATGTTTTCCCTTTTCAATATTCCCCATGAACGAACGTTTACATTCAGGTTTCATAACGTACTCATTTNGTCTTTAACTGTCAGGGATAGAAGATGAGATTAATGATGAGTTAATAAGAGAAGTAAATTCATCCGTCAGAGCCATTGCAACATGCCTTAAAGAGCTGAAGACAGATTGTCGGGACCAACGCCTGTGCTAATTTTAGTGGTCGAGCACCACTTCACTCGAAAAACTTGTAGCTGTCGTATCATCACCCTGTCCAAATATGACCGGGTTATGAGTGGAAGGATGTATGAAAGCACGATTGATGCTGTCGACATCCGCAGAATTTTTGCATGTTTCTTCTCCCCTTAAAAACAGTCGAATGCCTTGCCATAAGAGTCGATCGTTGCTATCAGTCAAGACTTGGTTCGCGAATGTCATGTCGATACGTTGGATTTTCGCTCTTATTAGGCTGGAAATATACCGCAGGCCTGAGTTATTGTGGGATTCGTAAAAGTGCTCCTTTCATCTTCTTAGAGATTTCAGTGTTTTGGGTGGCGATACGGCCATTTGGGACGAAGAGTGTTTTTGAGAGGCAGCAGATATGAAAGATTGCGTTGGTCGCCTCTTTGAAAATGTTGGCATTGTCATTAAACAGGGTTCATAACAGAAACAGGTAGATGCGAGTGAAGGGGATTTTTGAAGAAAAAGAATAAGGTTGCTGTATGAAAAGTTACGGAAGTGAACTTTGATTTGTTCACCTGAAGGAATGGAAAATTGACCTAAAAAGTATCTTAAGCCCTAAAAGAAACAGACAATGATAACTGCTTGATATGGGAGCACGCTGTCCCAGGGAGAATGAATCGGGGTGTTTCGTAATAATTCTAACTAAAATAGAACCGCCTCTGCTGGGAGAAACGCAGAATTAAATAAAATCAGACACAGTGGTAAGGCAGATGCATGATTGAAATCACCTACAATAATATGCAGATTGTCCTCAAGAAGAGAAAAAGTAAATACCAGGAATCAGTCGAAAAATGATGTGATATTGTGTTGCAAGCTAGAAGAGGAGTATATAAGTTCGTTTTGTTTGTACTGGTGTGGCAAGAAAACCTAGGATGACATTGTGTCACTAGACGGTTAATTCCGTTTAGCGAGTACCTATTAATATTTTCGTACTTGCCAGACCATAAGAACTTTATGTATGTTGCCACATCGCCTTCAGTCTTATCCGAAACTTTATCCTGCCGATGGAGTCTGAAGCTGTCTATCGACAAGAGTGAATCAGCGATATCCGGGTTCTTGTATACAGATGATACACGTGTGCACATGGATCAGTGATTTAAGTTTGAGGGACAGATCCAACATTTTTGTAAACAAAGGACGGATTTTGGTACTCAACAATACCGGAATGGACACTGGCTGGAAGGGTGCACTTAAGAGCCGCCTGCCAGCCAGCACAAGTGCCTCTTTTAGATCGATGGGAAGATCGTTTAGGTGCAGCGTTGCGTGATCCCATTTCATGTTGAGAAACGATACGTTTTTTAAACAACAATAATTCCGAGCGATTGTAGCGGCGAACGGAGAACATAGTCGAACCAAATTTCCGACTGGAAAGCAACGAAATAAGGATGACACAGAATTGTAGCGCAACCAGTCAAAGGGCTCGCGTAAAAATAATCCATTGCCCCTAAAAGTTCTTCGTATGTGACTAACAAGTTCGCATACCAACTTTTTACCGCACATTGTGAAGCCCATGGCATGATCCTCAGTGCATTGCGATATTCCATATCCACGGCTCAATCACGTATCATTTGATATTTATTGATTTTTGAATCAAAGTCGCATTTCCTTCACAAATAGCTTCAGCAAGGGCGTGGAGGAAAAGCGTACGTGGCACAATTAAATCCTTTGCCGAGGAACCAAATAAGACCTCACTATCAGGTGTGCCGACCCTAGCTGAGTGTTCCAAAAATTATTTCAGTGTACGTGCTTCACTTGCGTAGTTAATTCCCGCCTTAGATATGAATTTATGATTCATGTAACGGTCACATGCCATTGAGTAAGAACATAAATACTTACTTCTGATACCGACTGACGTAACGCCCAGCCAAATTGCTGTGATTCGTTCACATCGACCGTCGATTTGGTGCTGTTTGTTTGCTGGTGGGTTTCGTCAACCGAAAGGTTGTTCGATTCTTTCACACTCGAGCTTGTTCCAATACCTTCGTCAGACTGAAGCAATCGTAGATGAGGAAAGAGTAAACTGGACGCAAACGGATAAGATGCTACTGAGTGGATATGTGTTCGCTATTCAGTTTTAGGAAGTAATAGGCAATCGTTTTTTTCGAATATATTTTGCGAATATATTTTGCTGAACGAATCCTCTGTGTCTACCGGCTTTGAGTACAAAGACGAACAAATGGACGAGTTTAGCGTATTGCATCCGAATGACATGGGCAATGAATGGAAAAATGTCGCACCGTGAGGCGTCACATGGATTCGGGTATATATCCAAAACGTCATTATCGCCGAAATTAATGAGACACGTCGTTTCGACTACCAAAAATGACTTTTTGCCTCCAGATAGGTGAGCAGAAAATCAGCTCATTATTGGATCTACGATAATGATATGCTTCGGACTGGTATATATTTCCATAAAACAGCCGAGCTACATGCACTCTGGTTTCCATGCTATTGAACCCTACAAGAAAGTAGCCCGAAAGCCATCTAATAAGACATTAGAAGACAAAGTAACCAATGCGCTAAATTTAACAGCTTCAAAATGGACCGAATATGAAACCTATTACCAGTGTTAGATTTGAAATGATGTGAGAACGACCTAAATCTGGTAATCAAGGTAACTGTGAGTAGCAGGATTGTCTCTAGTGATATTATTCCATGTTTGTCACGGTAAACCTGCAAATCGGTGATATCATGGGATTTCATCCTGGAAGTCGCTGGTTCGAATCCTATTACCGGCTGACTCCACGGGGATCCTTCTGTTTGTTGGTATCCCCTCTTAGAAATTGTTATTTATGGACCAGCATCCAAAGTTGGATGTTGGATATATCGTTTTAGAGGCTTAAAAATCACAGTGACGAATAACAGTTCTTCTTGTTTATCTGTTGCTCTCTGTTATCGTTTTAGTACATGATATCGAACATGTCGTGCGTAATGAAGCAGTGTTATTTCCTCATGTGTTGCGTGATCGACTATCCAAGGCATTTTTATTCCAAAACTAGCCATGACTCACTCGACCATTCGATGACCAAATTGCCTATTTTTTCTGCCTGCACAGATGGATGAGCCTCAACACTTGATACCCCACCATAGAGATAGATTTGGCCTTGAAGGACAACATTTCCTAAATATGTGGCGTAAGTATCTGGGTATTTGAGTGGAACAATTATCAGGTCAGCCTCTTTGTAAGTGACATTAAAATTCTAGTGTCTGCTGATTAACCAACTGAGAATTTTAGCTTTGTAGAGAAATTCAAGATCACAAAGCCTTTTAGAAAAAACAGTCAATTAAGTTTGCTTTGTTTAATGCAATGACAATTTCCAAATTATAGATAAACTGGCTGTTCCATTCAGGCAAACGTCAAAATACTATCCAACATCCTTACTTCGATGAATGCGTAATAAGTCGGTTGTAAAGTCAGGAGCTTTGAATTCCAATCTCACAGACATTACTAGCCGACATGCAAATAACATTTGACGTTTGGTGGCTCAACAAACGTTGAAAATAACACCCTTCAAACTTTTCTTGCTGAATTTTGCCAGCAAGTCATTTTTAAATAGAACAGGGGTGCTTAGTAAATTTGATTTCCTGTCACCCATCTCAAAAATCTCAGCTTTCGCTAGATCACCCTAGCCGGCAGTGACCAAACGGATGTTGTGGCGTTTAGACGTAAAGATCGCTGGTTGGAATCCTCCCACCGCCGGTCAACTTCCCCACCTGGCGGCCCCCTGCTGGCCGCGCCCTCTTCCTGAAAGTTGATGTACATTGTTGTTTCATTAATAAAGGAAATAGAAAAGATAAAAGATAAAAGACAAATGCACTAACTCAATTCATGATTTTATATTACGTAAAGGCCCTTTGCACTGTTTGGACATCCACATCATGCTTTGCTTGACCACAATTTATCTTGCTCGTGAGGTATTCCCTTAAGTTACATCTGGCATCAAGACGCAAAGACTTAGAGGGGCAATAGCCAAGCGGACTAGATCGGGGCGTTTGGACGAGGAAGTTGCGGGTTCAAACCCTCCCAGCACCAGTCACTTCCTCACTTGGCAGTCCTTCAGTGGCGCGTGCCTCTTCCTGAGTAGTTATGTGGCCTGTTACTTCACAAATAAACAAGGTAGAAATAAAAGGTGGGTTTACTCTACTTTTTTCTGGACCTCTTTTTTAACTTTTACTTCCATTTTATTAATGAAATTACAATATACGTCATTTTTCAGGAAAGGGGCCGTGGCCAACAGATGGCTACCAAGTGAGGAAGCTGACCGGTGATGGGAGGATTCGAACTCGCGACGTTCACGTCCATAAGTCGAGGCCTTATCTGCTTGGTCACTTGTCGCCCGTCGCAGCCTTTGTAGCGTGTGCTAGAATACCGATCTATTACTCGGTTACATTCATGCGGTGTTTGTTTGCAAATCAAATTCTTGTGACAGAAAATGTCTTACCAAGAGCCAAGTGTGTGACGCTTTTGGTTCCACAAGAATGTTGTCACTTGGCCTAAACTACTAGATCGCAGAACCTGAAGACCATAACTACTCACATATGACGCTGCCAGGTGCATCCAACAAGATTAATAGATACCAAAAGACGATAAAATGAACTATCCACTGGGCTGATGCATTTGTTGGTGTGTCGATGGGATACTTAAAACTAGCCCGTCAGAAAAGCTTATATAATTTTTCCCTGACTATTCATGTCTATCGTAGAACAGTATATAGGTGTATTTGTTACATGAATCTCGATTGGTAAATCACCATTTCAAACAGGTTGCCTTCGTTGTAAATTTACATGGAAATCAAAGACGCAAGCAGCAAAATGACTGTTCCTGTTTCAATTATTCTTTGTCGACAGATCAAAGACACCGGCATGGTTTATTGCTTGTAGCAGTACTACTAAGTATTAAGCCGATTGCATGGCGGTCCCTGGGGCGCACACTTGCTGACTGGCAAGTATAGAAAAATCGTGTGTGGATCGCCGAAGAACGCCACATCATCTTTCTTACTGACGAAAAATATATCCATATGTAAAATGCATTTGATAAAACATTTAACCGTTGCAATCTGGCCATCGGAAGGTCAATTTCTGACATAATACCAAGAAATATGAATTAGCACCCCTGTAATGTCATAACCACAGACTTGCCTTGATTCAAAAGTCGTGAGTCCCGGAATATGCGCTACGATTTATAGCTGCTCTAGGGAGCGCGGCTCTTGAACTTTTGTATTGTGCAGCAAATCGCAGCTGGACCTCAGTCAGGAGGGGAAGAAGGTAGATGAGTAAGGGATGATGTTTCCGTGAGTTTTGTCTAATTTTCAGCTTGCCAGGTGTCTACATCCGGTACAATTTCATTATTGTTACGTTCCACGCTAATATTCACCCCTTTTAGGGCTTCCGTGTTATCGCTGGGCCTTAATTAAACCGAATGCAAACTATTTGCTGGTTGTAATTTTGTTTTCTCTAAAATTTATCGCACATCGTATTCCCAGGCAAATTCTCTTCTGTGTACAGAATTAGCACTTGGCTCCACTGACTGGTCTGTAATAGCTGCAAGGAGTTCATCGACCACAGTTTATGTTCCACGTCACAAATTACTTTTAACGGTGTCCTAATTTGAAAATGCCCAAAATATTTGACTTACCGTAATGGTCATTTGGTTTTTATTGTCAAGGGTTTGAGCGTCAGAACCGTGGGATTTCGAAGATGAATGACTAGGAGACTGCTCGGACGTGGGGAATTGGATAGATTTAGTATCCACCGCTACATGGTCCGAGAAATTTGACTGTTGTTCTTTTGAGACTCTATTTTCCGACGGCCGGGGTGCTGGTTCGATTGCTTCGGTAAATTTATTCTTTCTATCACTAGAGCTATCTGTATTGTCACTGTCATTCTCGTTGTCCTGGAACAGTTTGCATTGTTAAAAAATAGGCTGATTAATGGAGTAAATTTGATGACCTGTTCAGCTTAAAATAAATAACCATCCTGTCCTGCGAATAACAATGATAAACTTGCCATTAGCAAGACGATGATGAAGAAGAAGAACAAACGCTTAGTTGAAACTGTAAATAACAAAACGTAAGGAGACAGACGGGTTTTTAGAGTTCCACTTATTCGTTTCAGTTGGTTTCCCGGTCCTCAAATTTCACATCTTAGGTGTAATTTCCATTGTATTTAAGCAATACGTGTCCGGCGCGGATTTTTCCAGGTTAACGCAGAGTTGGCCTTCTGGTTCTAAGAAAAGTTCCCGTTTTATATATCGCTTTTAATATTTCTTTCGCAGTGGTGACAGTATCATGGTTATTCATTCGGTAATATTCCACCGGGCTTTAAAAGAGTACAAGTGAAATGCATCAACACCGTCCTCTTACACTTCTTATCTACCTAGCAGAGCTGCTGTAGTGGCAATTATCCGAAATTTTGGGTAACCCGAGAGTAACCTTTGAAAGAAATTAAATAAAAAGCTATTCTGCTGCATGAGCGCAACCAAAAAGAGGAACAGAGGCTTCCGTTTATATCAAAGGGAAATCAATCTAGATAGGTAGAAGCGGGAATTATAAAAGCGGTAGGGTCGACCTGAACATTAAAGTGGTGAACTGACTTTGAGTGATTCATTGTCGGGATCGAAATAGTGTTTCACTTTCGAACAATAACGAATCTAAGTGTTCGTTCTTTTGATTCAAATATTACGTCCTTTTTTCAAGTGTCAGTATGTCTACGTTGGACTTAATTTCATCGATTTTATCCCTTGTTTCACGCCTGTGCAAGAAAATTACCTAGAATAATCACTTAGCAACCGAGATCCAGATCCCATGAAACAGGCAAACATCATACTGTCAAATTTTGCATTTTCGGATAAAAAGATTTTACTGCTTGAATTAAATACTTTTATAACTCTCGCTTCCCTTTTCCCAATAGCGAACAGAATCTGAAAACTGCTCCCCTTTTGGCTTGAGTTAAACCGTTTGGAAGCTTAAAGAAAACGTTTTTTTAAAATCAGCGCCTGACTGTACGACTACCAACCATTGTGGTGGCTACTTAAATATAATGACCAGTAACGCAAGTACAGAAAGGCGTCTCGATAATCATGAACCTTTGACTTACACAAATGAAATAAAAGGGTAAATGATCAGATAACGGGATGAGAGTGGAGCTAGTTTCAAATTAAAATTAACGTGCCGCTTACGAAGTTAAGGCGCTCTCATTGGCTTAGAACGACCCACACCAGTTTAAAACCGTCGAGATTCCTGAGGGAACTTGATTGTCAAATGTGATTAGGACGGAAACTCAGATACATGCATTATTCCTGCATGCATTAGGAAGTGGTGTAACAAATCGAACATGGAAACTGACGGGTCTATCCTAAAGAATGTTACGCTAATAAAAAACGGGACAATTTAAATCTCGCGCATAAACATTCTGAGTTTCCTACGTTAGTTAGGTGGTCAAAACATCTCGGTTTTGTTCTAACTACCAACTCTTCTTTCTTCCTGTTGACTTATAGGATAATTTACCAATTTCACCGACTACCACCACAGTGCCGAAAACTGATTGCTACAATTTATTTCATTTTTGTTGAACGGAGATATGGAAATCTTTTTGAAAATATCAAGCGTTTGCAGTTCACCTGATGCTTTTGACCGTCGCGCCATCTCAGACCGATAGTTGCAATTCCTACTGAATTGGTATATAACTTAGTGCAATACTCCTTAAAGACTCCGATGAACGCTTCATTTGATTGGAATCATTAAACATTTGTTGCACGGAACCGCCAGTTTTGTGTACCATGTAAGAATTTTACACCACTAAAGGTTGTCTGCTGATTGAGTACACGTTTGAATGCTGTCATTTCATATCGACATTTACCGAAGTCTGGCAATCCCATTTCGAAACTAATTATGTCCACAATTGCAACTGGCTGTTGTCCAGTGAATTCTAGGGGAATTTGAATGAGGTTTGGAGATTGTGAATAGTACAGTATAAGAAAGATCTTTTGGCGTTGTAATTTGGATTGGTTAGCAATGTGAGTTACAGGTCACTCGTCCCAGGCGCTCTGATGCAAACTGCTAGCTCAGAAGGCAAAGCAGACGGCAGTAAAGCATTAATGCCTTTTGTGTATGTTTCTTTGATGACTTTGTCTGTGAAGCTAGCTCGTCTTGAACTCACATCATCAGAATATATGATCGTTCATACTTTGGTAAGTGATGGTAAGTGCACGTACAAATAGAAACTACCCTTCTCCTTAATTGCGTACTTACCCCCTTGATTCTCGAAATATTTTTCCTGGATGGCTTCACTAATCCATCTGTTATGACTTTCGTAGCCTGATGTTCATGAGAAATGAATAAGACATCGACATTTAGCAGTCTGTGTCATCAAGTCTTTAATCTGTCATAAAAATGCGTGGAGCATATGGAACTTAGCAGATTCTCAATATGGTTCAAACCACGTAGGCGTATCTATGAATCCTGCGTGGTAACGGTCGCACCTATGAGCTCAATGAGCAGTTGTCAACAATTGTTTTTCACTTATTTTTGTCGGAACTCTTGATTTCGGAGTAGCTGAAGTACGGCACACTTAGTCGTTGCCTTTGATTAAGTTGACGATTGAGGTCTTCATCTCTGTCTGAGTTCTGTTCGCAGAATAATTAGTTAATTAACTAGGTATCGAGGATGCTAAACTTAATCTTTCGAAGGGGTGATTTTTCACCACAAAATTGCTTTTTGCATGTGATTTTCAGGTGTAAAGCAAACACACGACAAAAAATCCATAAAAAGTTGTTACTGTGCTGGTGTTATTACGCTATCTGCGTTCAAGCAACAAATGGTTAACTGTTTCTTTCAATCTTATCTTGGGCATTCAATACTGCATCAATTAAATTGCAGTCAGTGATTGAGTACAAATCTCCTGAACCTGGGTTACAGTTTGATGCACTGAGCTTTCTGACCATTGCGAACTGGTTGCTCGGTGACTAGATAAAATCAAATATCGGCTACTAATTCACATTTAATATGATAACTGGCTGTTTTTGACAGTAATCCATAGACAAAGTGGCTAAAGGTAATATTCCCTGACATTCAGCAATAAAATACTCTATACTAATAACCGGGATCGTTGAATACTAAGCTGTACACCGTGAAGGTGGCACCATCAGAATTGGCTCACTATATCACAAGATTACCTTCGTGCATTTACGAATCACTGATGTGGTCACTTGCTGTCTATCGCATGTGCTGGGCTAGCAAAGAAGGCAAGCCGGTAGGCGGTTGTTTTATTTAGGTCTGTCGTCGCACGTGTCCGTACTCACTTTCGATTCCAGTTCGACTTGTCAACAGACGATTGGTCGGGTAGCAGTGAATGTATTTTCCACTGAGCATGGAAAAATGTTCCAAAATCAGTGATCACCATTTTGAATAATTTATTTAATCTAAACAGCCGTCGTGGCAAGCGGTCCTGAAGAATTTTTAGTGATTTGTTTAAAATTTATCGTAGCTTAAATGGCGCGAGATTTAAGTGAATTCCGATCCCGACTGTACCAGATTTTTGTTTTATCAACGCGTATTGGATGCACAATATCAGTCCATCGAAGTGAATGATGAAATTTAGCAGGAGTCTGAAATGTACTGACAGATGAGGTTAGTCCTAACTTCTGCTATACTGCAATAAAATTGCTTTATTATTGCTTTTTGGATTTTATCGTCATTTTCACAAAAATAAAAATGGGACTCTTTATTAGATTGTTAATGAAAAATGAACCTGTGATTCGTTTTTCATTTCTCTGTCCTCTGTAAACAATGAGAAGATGATAGCGAATGGTTTCTCCGCGGATGGTGATTTTCCGAAATTCGCGATCAGAGAATTGCCTGTGGCTGGGGACATCACCCCACAGCCGTGAAGTAGTCTACACCAATTGCTGAACAAGTAACTAAAGGTCTGTGCGATTCATTTTTCTCAGAGTAAAAACCAAGCGTTAAATACTCCAAGTGTGATAATTTGACAACTGCGCGGATTAGTAACATTGCCTAGGAGAAAGCGGTGCTGTTTTCAAGTGAGATTCCACAAAAATTAATTCAAAATTATTTTGTCTCTTCAAAAAATATCTGAACGAAAAAACTACCGTATTTCCGTAATCGTTCTTGGATTTTAGCCTTCGCGCTCAGTGATACTTAAAAATACGTAAGACATCAAATAAGTTTGCTTTGCGTGGTCTAGGAGTGCATAAAAAATACCAAGTTTAGTAGATACATGAATCGAGGGAGTACAAAAATCGCGGAAAATTTGGTCCTATTTACGTCAAAGAGACCCGAATTAATAAACAGGTTCGACTCACATTATGTCTAGAACTGTTAAGGAGCTGTATACTAAACGAACCCATGTCCAAACAGTATTGTGTTTCGGTCGGGATCTGCTGCTTTGAAATTTTCGAGAAAAGAATACGGGGCCTACGAGTTTACTGTTTCGTTTTCTCAACTTCTCATGGCCTGGCCACCGTTGTGTAGTGCAAGCTGTACAGTGAACCATTCTTTGATATTTTGTGGTCCGGCCTACAGATGAACCAGTGGATAGCGATATTTTATTGGTTAATTTGCTTAGACCTAATTAAAAACGAGCACACGATCCTACACCATTGAATAATTTATTCAATATGAAGAACTCGATGGATACCGAAATCCAGATTGCAATATAGTAGATGACAATCCTGGATGCTTTTGGTTCAAACGGAGTCAGTTATAATAATTCAACGGTCTATAGACACGTTGACGCGGCCGATATCAACGCCAGGATATTTGATTCCAGCACCAACCCCACACAATCAGCTACCCAATAGAAAAAGTATTCGGCAAATTTCAGTTAATCATTACGAATCTCGTCGCGGAATAGCCCGGTTAATTACAAAATGTGCATGAAGAAGTTCGGATTGGGAACCACAAATATCAGTTGCTAAGGCTACTTACTATTCTGTATTTCAGAGTAATACTTATGTTTCAAATGTTCCCTTCCTGAGCATCATTCTCCAACATTTGTCGAAGGTGAGCTTGCAAAAGCGGACATATTATAAGTTCATTCTAAAAATAAAACTTCAACAATTTTAATAAGTTAAGACTGCATTTTTTGTATCCTTTAGTAAACCGATTGTCAGTGGATCTGAGACCAAAAAGCAGTAGATACAGATAAGGGAAATAGTATGGAAAACACTGACAAAAAGCACCAAATTATCCGTTTTGGCCAAGTAACTAGGTGACACACTATAGTCCCAGTTAAAAGGTTGTTAAAGATCCCAGGTTTGTCAATGCTGTTGATAATAAAGAGAATAATGATGTCGTTGATTAATTACTATCTGTTTATATGCCTCTGTTGAAACGGCAAAACGAATGAGGCTAATGCGAGACCAGTGACTTTTGAAATCTTTATTAGGGCACCTTTTGCTTTCCATCATAAATTCTACTGGTTTATTCCATTCATTCTTTGCCATCGACAATTCAACAGGCACTTTGTAGGACAGTGGCCTTAATCAGTTTTGGGGTACCAAATTTGGAAGTGATCGCAAATGACCGCGCAAAATGGGCTTCTAAACTCCACAATTCTTACCGCTTGAATTCAGCCGGATCTAATATTCGTTGACAGAAAAGCATGAAATTAGATTGTTCACATTTATTCCCTAGTGCTAGCATCGCTCATCCATTTTGTGATCTTAAACCCTCAGTTGATCTACTATAAACGATTGGGTACACGTATCGATGATCATATTCGGCGCTGTAAAAATGGCCCAAGCCCTGGTAAAGTAACCGTGTTATTCCAAAGTAGACCATTGTAAATGTAAATTATTCTCTTCCAACGTCAGAATCGTTGAAAACCTCATTCCACTTCCAGTTGTTCGCCTGCTTGATATTTCGGGAAGAGTAGGCTTAAAGTAAACTACGCAAATGTGTTTCCACTTTAGCACAATAAATTTCATTTTTGTCCGTCGTTTGTTCGTCCACTTTCCTTAAAGCTGGATGAAGACGATGCCGTTAGGTTCAGTCGAAGATAAGTTAGACTGAAGGTCAAACCAGACTAGAAAAAGAACACTGGAACTCTGTCCATAATCATCACAGTTAGTTCGTCAGAAAGACTGCAGTGATCGCCTTTTTCCCACCTTTACTTAATAGCTTCAAGACAATAGGGTTGACTTGTTGTACACAACCAAGGCTTTTGTTCATTCTTTTGAAATTAAAGCGTAAAGCGCAACAATCTCTATGGATTTAAGTGAGACCACGGAAATAAACCAACTTGGAATGGCAACCTTTGCAGTTTTCTACGGATGAAGAAACGTTTGCTAAAGATTTTATAATTTAATGTCAAGACAAGTCGCTTAGAACGTGGTTCTACACGGTCTCAGGCTTACTTGGTTCTTAGTCTATGCTCGTGAGTCAGCGCTTCAGGTGTAAATTCATTGATTGTGGAAGGAATCATCCTACACTCCATTAAGACATTTGCACCAACAACTAAGCCGTACAACCGCGTGACCAAATCATTCCTGTGAGTGGTTGTATCACGGAACAGATTAATTACAAGTCAAAACGGCATTTTTTCGAAATTTCTGTTATTTTTTTGTCCAGTGGTTATTTGCATTGTAGTGTAATGATACTCCTCGAATTTCAATCACTGAATGCAACTTTGTCCTGGTGCCCTCGTAAGACTACAACAATGAACGTATTGCAGTCACCTTCATTTGATGGTTTACCAAAAGAAGAGCAAAACTTAGCAATGACCATTTTTGTGATAAGAACCAGGCTGAACAGCTTTTAGACGCAAGTTTTCTACCAAAAACCTCTAAATCGATCACCGGTTAGGTATCCAGTCGCTAAAACACACGAAACAACCTCAGTGAAACGCGCTAGTATTGTTACGAGCTATTCGTGTGACTGTAGGCTACGGTGAACGGGAGAGAGCACGTTTTTCATGTTACCGTTTTTTGTTAGAATGCACTATAATGACGGTTTCACTGATCTCCCTAAGAAACCCATCCAATTTCTCATTTCGTTATTTCATTCCTAATTCCTAATTAATAAAGGCAGAAAAGTGGGCGCCATTTCCAGATCGTGGCCTCAACTTTTAAGGGGCTGCCGCACTGGAGAAGCACTACGAAGAAGTCACCTGAATGCCACAATATGACTTCAGTTTGCGAAAAATGACGTTTACTCTGTGAAACTTACCTCGGAAAGTGAACCCAATTTTTCTTTCAAATAATCTACGACTTCATCCGGAAGTTTTTCCCGTAGCTAATATGTTCGCAGCACAGGTAAAAAAAATCGGTCAAAAGAAAATAACCGTTAAGGCTGTTGTTAGGACATCCAATTAGGAGCGTCAGCTAGAAATCAGCCTGATAATGACAGGACTGAAAGGTCTGGACATTAAACGAGCCAAAAGATGCCAGTACTTCGGAAATAAAATACTATCTTTATGTTGATAATTGCAATGAACCTCTCGTCATCCAAAGAGTCTTTCGTAAATTGTTCACGATGAAGCTGATTCAGAAACCGTGGCAGAGAGTAAAGTCGAATGGAAACTGAAACCGTTGTGTTTAGTGGATTGCATTGGAAAGGTCATGCTCACCTCAGCGAGAACAATACATATTGTGAAACGCTGCCTCAATGTCTTGTGCGAAAATTGCTTACAGCTGTGTCTGAAACTATGTCAAAGTCAGCATTCACCTTAGAAACAACAGTACCGCGAATACTATCGACTGAACTGCTGACGGAAATGAATTCATCGAAGAAGTTTATGAACGGCAATTCCGACTCTATCATGATCAGATCCACATTTCTGGAAACAATTTAGTTAAGCACAAACTGGAATAAACCGAACAGCCTCTTGAAGAAACGCATATGATATCCTAAAGTGGGGCTGCCACCTCGAAGTTTAACCTGCAGTACCCTTCCACTGTACAGGGCAGCCTACATGTAAGGAACTGAGGCAAGACTACTATCCATTGCCTATCATGTAACGAACGCCCTTAGGGATGTATCAGCGGCTTGCTGATAAACATTTTTGACAGAACTACGGGATCAAAAGCACATCGCGTTCATGATTCAACGTCCATTTTTTACAACAATGAGTGTCTCGACCTAGCAAAACTAACTTCTATCAGTTAGCTTGCTGCTTCAATTGGCCAGTTTGAACCTAATTCTCAGCTCTCTATCTTACTTTCCTGTAAGGATTTGTCTCCATCACTTTTCATGCACTGTATTAAAATCCTACTCTGCCAGTTGCAACTGGCGTGTTGTTTGTTCACTTAAGACTCATGTAATAATGGTCTTTGTTGTGAAAATAAAATTAACGGTGCTAAATAAGCATATTGTCCTACTTTATCCCATCAGGAAACATCTACACTGCCGCTGGGTAATAAATACGCCTCCTCGAAATAACCGCGGGATTCCGATTTCTCCGAAGGTGTCGGGATGCGGACGCCGGATCTGAGCTACACTTTGGACAAAATGGTGCACAGACTCGTGTTCCGCGTTTATATAACTAGCCGAATATCGCACGTTCATTACAATCAAACAGAATACAGAGAAAAACCTAAAAAGTTTCCTTGATCGCAGCTTTCATTTTGTGTGTACAGGGGCGTGGCAAGCTCAGGCAAATTAGCACGGGGGTGTGCACCATTATATCCATGTAAGAATATTTTGCTAAACGCGCTATCTCAATTTTTTGACAACAGACGACCGTGGCAATTCCGGGACTCCGACTATTTTTTTTTATCTTTTGCTTCCTTTTATTATTGAAGCAACAATGTTCATCAATTTTCAGGGAAGGGGTCGCAGCCAGCAGAGGGCTGCCAAGTGGGGACGTTGAACGGCGGTGGGAGGTTTCGAACCTGTGACCTTCACGTCCGAACTTCACGACCTTATCCGTTTGGCCACCGCCGTTGATTCTGAGCAAAATGTTGGGAATTATTCCAGCGACTTGCGATAGTTTCAACGGTAGATGGCATTTGACTCCTATAGAATTGATCATGTAAAATTGTGAAAATGAATTTCGGCCATTGCCGAATTGATTAGTACGGATAAGATGAACGGAAACCAATGTCATTTCTCCCTGACATTCCCCATTTAACCGTCACCCGGCTAGCTGCGACAATGCTTAATAATGGGATCAGCCAAGGTTCCTGTGTAGCGTCACCAACACAGGGTGCGTCACAGGTGTCATTGAGTTGGTAGACATAAAATACGAACGGATCATTATTGACCACGTGAACGAATGCGTCCACCGTTTCATCTACTCATAATAGTACAAAACAACACGTTGTTATTCTGATTATTTTTTTCGAGTTTTGTCTGGTCCACGCAAATGTATTGTGCTAGAGGGGACGTCGAAGCACAATCCCCAATGGTACCACAAGGTATACCACAAGTGTTATGTGAATTGTTGGTCTCAAATAACCACTCACCGTTCACCACTAACTGGGAGTGAATATCACTTCTTATTAATTAACTTACCTGAGCAAGTTCTTCCCAGTGTTTCTTCAGAGAGGCCAAACATTCATCTGTAGCTTTTTCTGTTGCCTAGAGTTCAGCAAAATGGATGAGAGAAATGGAAAGTGCAACGTCGGATTTAAAATACGAGACATACAAGAATTTGATAATCGGTAAAACGTTCATCCTATTTCCTGGGGCTCGATTCGTGTTGTGCAGCATCCAGCAAGTCACGAATGACAGTGAAATTCGGAGTACAAGCTGCTTACTTTTACGATTCTTCCGGTGTTAAGTTGTGTGGATCTTGATGGATTTTCAAAAACAAAACCTAAATGAGATGTTGCAATCCTTTCGAAAGGAGTGTAGTACTCACCAGGTGCCATTTGCTGATTCTGATTATAATATGGATAACAAAATAAAACACGATCGAGAGGACTATTTTATTGATTCGAAATAACTAATGGTGTTTCGAATGAGGCTATGAGTATCTGTGTTACTGATTGTATTGTTGAAGTTGATTTATGAGATTTCACGCATTTTGAAGGGACCCGAATGTGAAAACTATTTAAATTTGGTGGGATTCCAACTCACAATTGACGTGTTTACCTCTTTAATACCACCTGTTCCCTGTCAGCTGAAATAAGAGGTCAACCTTAAAGATGGTATTATTGATACTGATTAAAACTGTTGCTAAATCAGGCACTGAAAAGTGGGGTTTCCCCGTTAAAGTATACAAGAAGCGTTCAAGAGGATTCAGCCATCCAGTTTTGTTAGCACGGCGATAAAAAACGGTTAGAGATTAAGGCCAATTCACAGTGATAGCATGGGTAACAGAATAAACTTGCCTATGCCTCCCTGAAATACATGAATTGCAGTTCACTGATGGGACATTCGTACAGTGTGCATTTGGCCTCACTTACAGGTAGTTTTACCTGGAACCTGTTTGAAGGCCTCCGACCTTGATCTGGTAGAATCAACCTAAAGTACAAGCTTCCCAGTGTTTTAACTTACCTGAGTGAGAAGCCCTACAGTAAACGCATCATTTCTTGGTCTAAACTTGGGAGTTTCCTACAGTGCGGGATTCGCATCCTAGAATATGGGGATTTCGCATCACCTGACCGGTTGTGGTGAACTGAACTGAGCATGCGAAACCCAAAATAGTCAGAGGTTTGGGCCCCCAGGTCCACCAGTTACTTCGATAGATGTCAATTAGCTATCGCGCAGCCCGCCACCATAATTGGGCTATCGGAGCCGAGTGTCGTTCTGCCTCTGTCCGGTTCAAGGCCATGGTTGCTGCTTCTCCCTTGCGCAATGGGCCTAGCGGCCACACGGCATGACTCATTCAATACACCCACGCGTAAAGCAAGTGAGAAAAACGCCGCATTGGTTCACCAAAAACAATAAATCTACAAAACGAGCACGGAGAGATTTTTTACCCGCCGTGGTTTCTTTTTCCTTGGTGGCAACTTGCATCTATGGGCCCCGAGGCTCGTTTCTATAAAACATAAGTAAGCCGCTCTTTCGGATTGGGATAAATTAAAAATCAACATGGAACGCTTGTTTAATTTGTAGTCATCATAACGGACATAAATTCGCCTCCAATTATTCGATCTCTTAAATAAACTAAAACTATCCATGATGTGTGCATTTTCCGTCATCTATACACGCACGCATTCAAACGCACAAATTAGTGGTAAGTGAACGATATCTATCTTTAAACCATCTTACGCATACTTCGGGCTTGACTGCCGATGTCCGTCGCATAGGTAGATAAGCAGCGACCCCCTGTGTCCGTCCGAACATCGTTTTGGTTCCGTTCTTTGCTTAAACGTAGGGTAAGTAAGAATACAGCGAGCCAGCAGCATGATCTAATCGGAGGTGTTTCTGTTCAGTCGAAACCTCTTTTGGAAAGGGATTCACAATTCTTCATGCTCACTTCGCATGATAGCTGCTAGTCCTCTATTTTATTGGAAATGTAGTAGAAACTGCGCACGAAATTTAATTATGCGAAAGTCTCCCCAAGGTTATTCATTGACACATGGGTCTGGACGATATTTCCTATGGCCGTTGAAGTACAGATGTATTTCAAAGTCTACTGGCAAACTCTGGTTTTTCTCATTTCGTAGTTGTACACATTTGCGATAATATTAATGACCTTCGGATAAAACCGATGATGTGAAACCATTGGCCTAGGTGGAAAAATAAAATAATGCAATGTTTGTGTTGGGACACTGACGAACGTGAAATCTTTTCTAAAATGATTAAAAATTAAACACTGGGAATAAAAATTGGTCTTATTTTCATAGTCAGACATGAGTTGTCGGATCCACACAAACCGAAGAACCATATTTGCTTTTAGAACGTCATCTCCAATTGTTAAACTGTTCTGTTATTAGTTCAACTCCGGCAACAGAAAACGGTGGTAACCAGAATGAAATGCAAAAACGGTAAATAAACGAAGGTCAAACACTGTCAACATAACAATGTGGAATGTGAAGTCCGGCCTACCTCGGATATCTCGGCCAATTTTTCCTTTACGAAATCCTTCTGTTCCTTGGGTACTTGTTCCCGTAGCTGATAAAGCCGAGAACACAACAAATGTACTGTTAAACGGAATCATTTTTCGTGGTATTAGGCAAATGTTATGATGAACGGAACATTGTTAGTGATTTCGAGAGGGTATTCATTACTTTAGAAGTGATTAATTTGGATTCCAGGGGCATACTGCATACTGTTTTGGCTATGCAACAAAACACAATGTTAAGGTGTCGCAAAGAATCCCGAAAGTGAGTACAGATCAATCGAGAGTCGGCTTGCTGGAGAGGTTTGCAGGAAAGAGATCTGGACGGGAAATAGATGGTGTCCTTTCAATTATAGTTTTTTGTCATGGTCAGAGAAACTGAGCACCATCCGAGACTGCTTGTTCGAATAAACGAGAATTTTTACCCAAGTCAAGTCACTTAAAATAAAAATAGAATCAGTTGGGCTTTTTAGTTCTATTATTATCAATGGAATATTTTGCATACATTGTCCTTGCTTATGAGCTTAAGTGTTCAAGTAGTCAAGATCGACCGTGGGGTTGTTGATCCATTAAAGATTTGAATGCCCGGATTAACAATCATGGTTTAGCGAAAACTAGCCGCCTGTATCGTCGACATATAGAACTTCCAGGACCATTAGGGAAGGACGTGTTGTATTGATTGGTCGCAAAGTACCAGCAGAGTTAGCGTTGTCCTCTACCGAAATTGATTAGGCTACTGTGGTCGTAACGTTTGGACGTAAATGTCGTGAGCTCAAGTCGGCCCACAACAGGCCAGCTTCCCCAGCTGGGGGCCCACTGTGGGCATTGCCCCATCCTTAAACGATGTACACTTTTATCTCGTTAACAAACGGTAAAACCTGCTGACCCTTGAAAAAGAAGCGAGTCTAGCTAACAAAAATTGACTGCTACGGCAGTGAGTAAGGAGTCAGTCCGTTCAGTCAATGCTTGAACGAGATGCTAACATCCGGCGATCCCTTGCCTGATTTGAGCAGATCACAGTTGATTGACAAAAACGTGCGTTCGACGAAAATGCTGTTGGTAAGTGCACAAACTGATTCTATTTCGAAACAATCGGTATTAGTTCACAAGGATTCACGATCCGCACATCCTTTATCAAAGGCGGGACTAGCTCAAATCAATACATTCAAGCAGTTGTATCATTCAACTTATTTTACAGACCGCACCGATGATTTCTATAGATAGGACATATTACTGTTTGCACATCTGGACATCATTTCACTCCTACTCAAATGCTGGTGTTCTCAAAACTCAGTATTAGCATGATTTTGCCTAAGGTGTCAGACTGCTGGAATCCAGTGACTTCACTTAAGGGCAAACAAATAATCTCGACCACAAGCAGAATGGAGAGATATCATTGACCGATTTAGTTCATAGACAAAATGATTTCCGTAGAAAAAATTGAAAAATGACAATACAAGTGTCATCTCGATGAAGATTAATCCGTTCTACCCTGCTGTGCTGAGACAGACTATTTCTTGTTTCTCTCGATCTACACTGTTCTCTGAATTCATGTAAATATTGCAAAGGTCGTTCATTTGTACATTTTGCTATCACACGAATGTTCACCACTGGGCCACCGACGTGAACTGGCCGTGAAGCAAAATAAACGTAAGACATTTCGGGGGTATTATGGTTAGTTAGGTAAGACATACTAGCTAATTGGGTTTATATCTCAAGATTTTATTCACACATGAAGTCACCTGAAGTTACTAGATGACGATGCGCTCCAGCTAAGCTGAAACAATTGTCTGCATACGGCGCGGTCCAAATAAATGACATATACGCAAATAACTTTGAATGTAATTCACCGAGTCGCAGAATATCTTTGGTAAAAACATGCAAAATGCGCTCTTATTTTGAAATGATTAGCGGAGATCACACTTTGTTTTACCAGTCGGTGTATTGGTAAGAATAGAGGTACAATCTTTGTGCACCTTAGTGGCATTTGTAAAATGAAACTGCAAGACCACCCGACCGACGATTTTTTCTAATCGTTTATTTCCTATATTCATTGAAGAACAGTATATATTTCCAGGAAGGGGGCCGCGAACCACAGAGTATTGCCGAGTGGAGAAGTTGACCAGCGGTGGGAGGATTCGAACCGACGACCTTCACGTCCAGGCGCCAAAATGCACAAGACGGCGATCAGTAGAAAAGTTGCCCACGGTTTGAGTACCCGTTGCGACGATAATGTTAAACAGTTTCCCCGTTTTTTCAAAGAGGTAAAGTTGCTGCACGCTGTTACCAGGGAATGTTATTGTAATGAAGAAAAGTTCCGGTGTATGTGACGTTTATTTACAACTGTTCAGCAATGAGAGTCAAGCCAATGGGAGTAATTCGACGTGCATGGTCTTCGAGATGGCCGATCATCAAAATAAAAGGAAACGCGGTAACTCATATTATTCAGTGATAGTCGGGGGACAGGCGACTGACGAATAATGATCGGAATGAATCACCTGACGGTGTCAGTACCGATCGGCCAACCATAAAATGGACACGATTCAAGTGCATAGTCCAAAGAACTAAGTTGCAACAGAAGGTTCGTTATGTTCGACTATGCCGGCAGTGAAGCGGTTTTGCCTGGGCCGACTCACCTTCGTCACCGCATTGGCCGATTTCCTCACACTATCTCTCAGGTCTTCTTGCATTTGGTCCGGTAGCTAAGTAGAAAAAGTCAAAATAAATCTTAGTAGTTTGGTGTGCCGGTATTCAATGGGTTTACAACTCACGAGTAGTAACTTGTATGGGCAAAAATATACAAGTTACTATACTAGATTAATAAATTAAGACTCAGATAATAAATAAAAACACCTACCCACATTAAGATCGTTATTTTCTTGGTGTTTAAGTTAATAAAAATTCTCGAAAAAACAACAAAAAATTTACCTTTCGATATATAAGTTTTGCTCCTTCAACCAGTTTATCGAAAGTGAGTTTCAAGGGCATTTTGGGTTAACAGTTGCCTTTAGAAAGAGCGGTGCAATGCGATTCGCAATCAGTTTCTACATTGACGGTCCAAAGCCAGAGTTAGTAAAAAACACGTGACTTTCGGGTCGGTTAAATGAGGTAGAGGAATAACACAATTTTCCGTCCCGAAGTTTCAATCAGATCATGTTCGTAGGTTTTTAAATAATGTACAATAATACAAGTTTTACAAAAGTTAATCACCACGGAGAATTTTTTGTAGTCGAAGTGTAAGAATGGAAATGTGTGTGTTTTTGTGTTTATATACTTTTATATTCCAGGGTTGCACCGGCCGTAACCAAACTTGTTTGGATGAAATTATTCATCGAATGAAACGATACGCGCAGCGGAATAATTCATCTGCAATGAGAAGAAAAGGTGCTGGGATGGTTTAAGCAGCCCAAGATATGCTATCACAAATCTAACGTAGATGTACCCCTCGGTTAGGAGTAATGTCAAAATTTGGTGTCACTCCTTGTCATTTAGCCGTAGATTTTTCAAGTCTGATATCGAACGCTTGAGGCTTGTGTATTTCAATGCACTATGTGACTTTTCTTCCTACATTGGTTTTGTCAATTGTCTAAGAACGTGTATCTTTGCATTCTCGTTGAACTTGCGTGGTGGGCTTTGCCACCAGGTCACTTCCATTTCACGTATTACGGTAGGGAACAACCGATTGCACATAACTTTATCTGCCTGATAAGTTTTTCATTGTCGCAATAGGATCACGAGCCACGCTCGTAACAATGTAAACATTTCCACAGAAAACTTGCCCGATGAACTTCATTCCTTAGCTGGTTCTTGCTGCAGAACAAAGGCATGCCAGGCGGGAACCGGGGCCCTGGGAAGGCATCGGGGAATAAAGCTGACGGCGACAGAACAGTTTAAGCCGAAAATGGCTGTGCTTGTAAGATAAGTTCGTTTTCATGCTTAACCTGTTCTCCTAACGAATTCCCACGTTATTGGGGGCATCGAGCTCGTAGCGAACTATTATTTTCGGCCTTCAATAAAAACAGTTACGACTATAATGTGATCGTCAATGAAAACCAGTGGGAAACGTAGACGGTTAAGAACTCTCTGAGTTCCCAATAGCTGGATATGTTCCAGCCAAAAATCAGGTATGGCAGTCACTGACAAAAGATGAGTGACGAAATGGACTCAGACATAATCTACATATGCTAAAATGACAGCTACGTTTTCACTAATTCCCATGTACCTCAGCCCAGCTACATTTCGCCCTATTCACTAGATGTAACCCGTCTATTGTCTTCAAAACATTCCATGATGGTGAGCTCAAGCTGCATGTATGAAACAACCCACAACGTCTCCCCGGCCGAATCATTGAATCGATCTTTATTGCTGGAAGGAGACTTAATTTTTCGAAAAATGAATGAGGAAATATAAGCCACTTTATTATTATTTTGCCTAAAACGTTCGCACATTTCCCTATAATTCTTAGTTTCACCTTTAATATTTTTTGTAACCTAAAGACGCAACGCCAATAGGCTAACTCTTATTGTACTGACTGTTGTTTGACGTGGAATGCACTCTGAAAAACCGCTCAACAAATTCTTCAAGATGAAATGTCCTTACAGGAAAAAAATTTCAAAAAAATTAGTCTTGAGTTAGAAGCAAGCCATGAAAGATCATATTGAATTTAAACCCATTTTGTTGTTCGCATCGGTGTACAGTGGTATGCATTTCCGAGGATCACATAGTCAAGCATTCGTCGCCTAACTTGCAAAGTATCATGACGGAGTTCCGCCAGCACTTGTGCACCGGATAATGTTTTTTCATTTAGTCGGAATTAGATAGCTTTTGAGGGCAGATTAGCCTGACTGTATTTCATTACTTTAATGTCATACATCAATTCTGCAAGACAAATTCGATCAGTCCACTTCACTGGGCAACTTTATCGTTGATCGATCACCATACAAGCCACACATTGTTCGTTTCGTTTTGCTGTCTATTAAAAACTCGGGATAAGGCTGATCAGCGTTTCAGTGTGCAATTTATTAACACTTACCCAAATGATGTGGATACTCTGGATCAAACAGGACTGTTCTCCATCGAAACCATGTCTTTACTTACTTAGCGAATTTCAGCTAATCTAATTTTACACATCCCAACCTTCAGCTGAGTAATGGTAGACAGAGATTTCGAATGCAACCTTACACCACGACATAAGAGTGAAACAAAAATCATGCTAGTGTATGTCATGAGAATCATGAGAAACCGAAGCACTTGTAATTCACAAATGCCGCAGACCTTCGATATTCGCAATTTTGCCTAAATTAGCCAACCATCCCGTTGCAGATTCTTGTAGACCCAGGCGGGCCAGTTCAGTGGTTAGGACTGGCCAGTGTAGTACATCTTTCAATAGTTACTCGGGTTGCGGAAAAGCGAATACCAAGGGAGTCGGTCTGACGAAACGTACGTCCCATGAATGTAATAACCCATATTCACGTTAATTATGAATTCATTAGACGGTCCTTTTTCATTTCCCAATCGATTCGAAAAGTTGTTGCTCGTGGCTCATTTTCTGAATTTTTGTGATTTTCTGATCGCAGAGAATGAAGTTAAGTTTGCAACTGTTCCATTAACAGTCGAGCCGATATCGTCAGTGCAATGGCCTAGTGACGGGAGATTTTTATTTACAAGGTTACCATCGCGTTTGACCCTGAACTTCTTCGATGGTCTTGACTCAGAAACTATTCGTCTGCCTTCCACTTAATCGCTTTTGGTTTGATCTTTGACCTTAGATAGTTGACATCCCCCCCTAGGAAGATTGATCCGTTTAGTTGTGTGCCGTCGCTTTTATTTCGAGTACCTGAATAATTCGACATCCTATCACGAAGACAGACCCGTATAAATGAAACAAACATGTGGTTATGGGTCTGCATGACTTGGATTCCGCTTCTTCCAGTTTGCTGAGTTTTATAACTCTCATCCGAGTGCACGCGTAATCCAGTTCTATTTGTCTACTGGTTAAATTATTTGAATAATACCAAGCTTCTAAAACTCTCTCGCGTGCCTTGTAGTTGCTTGATTGAGGACCTTAAAGTAATCCATATTGAATTTGTGTCCTTCTTGGCCTTCGAGGGCCGATAGGAGAGAAAGTGGGTCGTGCCTTCTTGTAGCTAGTTTGTGCTCGTACATTCGGGTAGTCACTTTTCTTCCGGTTTGATCGACGCAGCACTTATTGCAACCTATGCACTTGACTTTGCAAGCGAAGTTTGTTCTTTCCGTCTTTTTCGCTCCCTCTCTGTCCCTCTCTGGGTTCAAATATGTCTTCTCAATGTTTGGGACGGTTCATGAGCAACTGTGATTCCTTGAGGTTGGATTAAAGTTGCGGTTTATCCATATACATTTTTGACGCATGAAAAAACGCTCCTTATTAGGTGTTTGCAACTACCCAAACAATCACAAACGGTCATGCATCCGAACATGATTCAGAGGAGTCAAAACTCACTGTAGCACAGAAGGAAAAGAAGACAAGAAGGAAACTGTCTCTTCAGCAGGTTCGTTAAAACGAATATCCAGGGAACTTCGTAAGAAGAACCTTTTACTCAATGAAATAGGAAACGTAACGTAAGGTCGTCAAAAGAAGTTCTAGGCCAAAGTCAATGAGAACAAAATAAATAACTTTTCTGGCCGAACATTTGAACTGACGATATTCCCTGGACTTGTGATGAAACGTTTGCGATCTAAATATCAAATTTAGAGATTTTTAATTTTTGCACTCGGTTTGCTTTGTAAGATATTGTCTGTGAATTTACTGGACTATCCCAGATGAACACAGTCGCTCGTGGTGGGATTGTGGTCACAATCAACCGACATTTCCCTCACATAATTATTCTGAATCCAGCCATCCCTAGTACGCAAACTACTCCTACTTGACATGTCACCCGCGTTGAGTCAAAAAAGCTGCAATATTCAACCGAACTTTACTCTTCAGTTTGTATTTGTCGAAGTTCAAAAATGATTGATCTCGGTGCGTTTGTACATTACTCAATATTTCTAATCATGCATAGAATGGCTTGCGATTCAGAACCTCGGAAATACGTATTACCCTCAAGTATGCACATGTTTTACACAGGTATCGTAGTTTATGTGATATTTATCAACAAAATGAATTGCCTTACCGCATTTCAATCTGGAAATAATTCGCGGTGTCGTGTTGTTTTCTTAAGTCGCGCTACACGTTCTATTCTGTGGCCAAATGCATTTCTCATCTCACCCAATAATGGGTTTGACAATCTGAGTAGACCGTTTCAAATGATTTGTACATCACCTGATGAAAACCTGCTACTACAAGCAAAAGGTCTGGTCACTTTTGGTCAGATTTTTCCAATTACTCAGGAAACGTTTGTACTCAAGCAATAGCTTTTAGGCGAACAAGCAGTTGTCAAGTGTACATACCAGGACGAGGCTGCGACAGGGCGAAAAACAACGGCGCTGTTGAAAAGCACGGTATTCGAGAGTGAACAAACCTATCCAGTGAACGTAGAAGTTGAACTTACAGTTAGGTAGAAAAATAAGACAATTTTATTCAGTGGCTTAGGTGAGCACGTTGTGGGAGACTTTTCGGTCGTGATCCGCAAAATTACGCCATATATATATATGTATAAACTTGCATACAAACTTATGCCGCCAAGAATACAGATAAGCACTAGCCTAACTTAATAAAGAAGGGCTAAGGGATGGATCAAATAAAATATCGGCCATCCGTTGTGCTAACTTACTGGCGTGAGTCAATGCGCATCAGCCATTAACGTCGCTGGATCAGTCGGGTATCCACTGTGCTAGGGATACAAACTTTGAAAACTGATAATTACTTCCTTGGTTTTTGTGTACTCACAGACCTGCGGTACTATTGAGCTGGTTTTCTTCATGTTACGACACAAATATTCCTTCAAATAGCGTGTGCCAATCGACCTGGCTCTCCACCCACGCCCGCAGACTTGCAATGTGAATTAGAGTAACCTAAGTCACTGTAAGCCATCAACTTATCAGATCACGTTAGATGCTCGTCACGTTCTCCCATTAGCTATAATGAATGTCGCTGAAGACAGCGATACACCAAAAATTGAGTCACGTGACCGCTACTAAGGTTTTGTGGTGGCGTTAGGCAAATCAGAAAAGCAGGTCAGACCAAATGACGCATGAAACGATGGCTAAAGTAACAAGCGCATGGCATACGCAGACAACAAAATACCTCGTTATCTATCCTAGTTGCTCTGGATTTTCTGTTGTGCAGCGGATTTTCACGAAATTGCGAGTAGCAAAAAGCTGACTTAAATAAATCACTCACCACCAAATTTTCTACTACGATTAACTACGAGATACTTTTCCTCTTGGATTTCAGGGAAGCAAAAACTTCCTAATCAGAATAATAAACTACGGATATACATAATAATTTGAAATTTGATTGTGGGATAGTTGATCTGCTTTTTAGTGACTGACTTATGGACTATTTTTCAGAGAATCAAGTCAATCTTACACTCGGAAAGCAACAGCATTGAGCTTTGTTATCATTAGAGCTTATCCAGGGTGTATATTCGCCATCACACCTAGATTTCGAATAGGGTCTTCTCAGGCTGGTAATCGGTCACTGCGGCGCTTCATTGAGAATGATATCTGAACAAACTGTATTTGATAGTTCTGAGTCACCCGGATGGGTGCTGATGGTTCAGTGGTAAAGTATATCTTTTCTGAATGAATCGCCCCAGCTCACATGCTGGATGCGATAATGCAAATTCACCATAGATGAGCTTTAATGAGATCGAAACCGAAGCTTGGCGGTACCCAACTGTCAGACTGGCAGAATGACCTGAGGTACATGTGGGAAATATGAAAACTCTGAGGCATTCAGTGGGGCAAATACATTAGTTTAGTTAGTAAAACACCATTATGAAATATAATGATGAATCACCCATATATGTGGTCTGGACCTTTAGGCGAATAGAATTCAGGATTTGCCCAAAATCGTGCAATTTTAAGTGGATGAATGCTGTTAACATTTCCGATAATTGTTGTTTCACTATATCAGCTCCAACACAGTTTACCGAATAGTCTCTTCCGGAATATTGTTCAAATCCGCTGAGTTGCCACTGTGGAGAGACAAAAAGCAATAATAATTTTCTTGTGGTAATAGTAAAGTGATGAAAAATACAATTTTTCAAACCTGTTGCCTTCCTTATTACACTGGATTATTATCGAATTAAACCGAATACTCTCTATAATTTGATGCCGCACTAAACAGGGTAATACAGGTGTTGACGATGAGTCATTGACTCTTATAAGGTTCGAAAACTCAGGTTTGTAATTGGCAGTAAAACAGAGGAAGCAGAACCAACGCAATTAAACTGAATTTGCACTCACAGTGAATGCTGAAAGTTCAGGTAACTGAGTGTCTTGTAGATCGCACAAGTAGTTCAGACGAATTCTTAGCCCAACCGGCAGCAAAGCATTTCAAAATAAGACAGTGAACTCGACAAATTCTGTTTCATTTGGTAATTCAGGCAATCAAATGCGCTAATGCACACACATCTTTCGTTTGCTAATGAAACTACAAGCTGTGTCATCATGATCAAGACGGTGATCGTGGCCAACAGAGAGCTAGTAAGCTGGAAAGTCGACCTTCGTGTCATATATATACAGGATGATCAACCGAAATATCCAGGTGTCAAACACCGTATTACTTGATCACTCGGAGACAAAATTGCTCGTCGTCAGCACTCTGAGCACATTGCCGACTGCACGGGCAGATTTGCTCCATTCCAATTCCCACTTTCTGGATCTAAAAGAAACAACTAAGTCACGCTGTCATTTGAACACCTGTCGTAGTCATTTCGCAGTTTTTATGTATTACCATTTGTTGTCAGTGTCGAGAACAGTGCACGACTATATTATTTTTTTACCCTAGCATGAATGTAATGCTTACACCAGCTCCCCAATGAGATAACGTTTGTTTTTCATCTGAGAGTTCGATTCCCCGAAAGACACCCGCACCACTCTCCAGTATATTATGAACATATGTCTGACTTTGTGCCTTACTCCTACCTTCGTTACGACAATCGTCCATCATGCATGCTGTTTCTGGACGCACAATTTACGGACAAACACACATGTGTACACAAACAAAAACCACGAAATAGTGAAGCCCTAAATGACTCTAATAAACAAACTTCTCCATGGGTGTATGTTTGCGCTAGAGCAATTAGCCGCCAATAGCTGCAGCTAACCCAACCTCGTCATCTCAGCCGTTAACCAAAAGTGCGGACCATTTGGTGCTTGTGTTTGCATCGCTTTGAAAGCTGCCCCAGTCAGTACGGCTGCTTCAACCTCGTTGAGACGAATGAGCATTCGTGGTCCACAGACCCAGACTGTGACGAGAATTCGGGGCGGGAATCAAAGCGGCTGGATTGTCCATGCCCTATCCGAAAAATGCAATCGTGCTCCACCCTAAAATCCAGCGTTTAGTCGTCACCGGTATTGGAGGGACACGGGTTGTTAATCAGAGAATGGACCCACATGGTAAATAATTTCTTTGAAGCAGCAGAACTGCTGAAATCAGTGTTTTTCCGGAAGCCATTTTTACGTCCAGTTTTGACACTCCATGTGAACTCCACCTCTCGAGTAAGTATGGTTTTTATTAAGGCATTACTTCAAAATTTTCACACCACTTCCTTTATTCATTTGTTTGCTAAAATTTCATCAGACCTGGATATGTGTCTCGATAGTTGCTATAGTTTTGTCGACTTCCTATCCTTAATCAGCTCTTTTGCTTAAGGCTAAATTCTGATCCCGGTGTCGTGAGTGGTTTAGTTTTTGTTCGACACTCCCCCCCCAGCGTCATCCACGTTTGTTGATGAGAAGTCACGTAGTTTTCAGGTGGAAGACGTCCAGTCTTCGAGCGAGCCTGATTATGAAACCTCCGTATATTTTCAGGCGAGTTGTTTGGCATAGCAATAACTGTTAATATATTCCGAGAAATTAAATGCAACAAACCGTGTTGAGTTGACCTGCAGTTGACGGTGTTTTCTTAATTTATGCCTCTCGCCCGGTCCACAATTCCATTCTCCTTACTGAATTGGTTTACTTGAAATCGCAGACTAAGCAAAACTAATCCGGAGAAAATTAACCTCCATTATTTTGAAGTATGCCGAGATCCATTACCGATGAATCATTATAGCCCTGAATCAGCTAAACGATGAGAATGAATAAGCAATTCAGTTTGGTATCAATTTTGGTGATCCATTCTGTCAACCGCCCACTCGTACTATAACACTTTAAAGTGATTCGCGATTTACGCGAGCATCCTGTGCCTATGGAAAACGGGCGGTTGTTTATCAAGACCAAATGACGTAAGAAGTGTATCGAAAAATCAATGCGCCATGTACTGGTTTTAATTTTGAATGATATACTGTTAATAGCACAGCGTTTTTGGTAGATGTGATGCGAATACGTTTCGATTACCGTGGATAGTCTTTCTCAAGGTAAGTTTTACAATCAAATGAGCGGTTTCTTGTTTGAAACATACCGTCTAGATTTCAGCGTATCCCTGTAACTCTGTAGAAGTAATCTAAGGCAGAAATGCATAACTGGGAGGGAAAACTCTCTTCAGTGACCGGCTGGCTGCCATGTGCTGAATTTCGGTGAGAACTGTATGGCATTCCAGTTATAGTTTTCCCATTTTAAGATGCTAAGGTTTCCGTCGTTTCGCAATTCGAATAACTTCAT
>LUCM01011436.1:60729-73251 GCA_008360955.1 Fasciolopsis buskii
AAAGAGAGAGAATCTCGGTCACAATTTCCATTCTCCGTTAACTGAATTTGGGTTTATCTGAAATGGCAGACAAGCAAAACCTATCCGAGAGAAAAATAACCTCCCGATGGTATGTTTGAAAGTATGCCGAGATCCATCATACAGGGATGAACTCTATTATGACCTGAGAAATAAGCTAAAACGATGAGAATGAATAAGCAAATTCAGATTTTGGTAATCAATTTCGGTGATGCCATTCCTGTCAACCTGTCTGCTCGCACACTCGTACTCATATAACACTTTAAAGTGATTCGCGATTTACCGAGCATTCTGGTGCCGTATGGTGAAAACGGGCGGTGTTTTATTCAATGACCTTTAAATGACTAAGAAGGTTGTATCGCACAAAATCAATGCGACCATGTAGTGGTTTAATTTGACGACTGAATATCTGTTAATCGGCGTATTAGACAGCGTTTTTGGTAATGTGATTGTGGCTGAATACTGGTCGATTGGACCTGTGATAGTTGTTCTTTCTCTCAGGTAAGTTTACAATCAAATGAGCGGTTTCTTGTTTGAAACATACCGTCTAGATTTCAGCGTATCCCTGTAACTCTGTAGAAGTAATCTAAGGCAGAAATGCATAACTGGGAGGGAAAACTCTCTTCAATGACCGGCTGGCTGCCATGTGCTGAATTTCGGTGAGAACTGCATGGCATTCCAGTTATAGTTTTCCCATTTTAAGATGCTAAGGTTTCCGTCGTTTCGCAATTCGAATAACTTCATACTGTTTGGGATGGTGTCCGCAATCGCCAGATCTGGTTGTTGGTTTGAGCTTCTTTCGATCGATCGACTTTGCTAAACCATGACCTGAATCAGCAACTGATAATCATGAATTCTCAAATCGGTTTTTGATCATCATAGCTTTCCACTTTCTATCGAGATTGACCACTTCTGTTCGAAAAATTCCCGATTTGTATTCGCACTGATGCAGCTCATGATCTTACCTCGCAACTGAGTCATATTCCTGGATATAAAATCCGCCATAAAAAGTATTTACATTTTAAAACAGTAAAAGCCAGTGAATTCGACAGCGCATGGCTCGTGTTAGCACGATCCCCAGTTTGGGCTACGTTGAAAACTGAGGTTGTGTGAGTGAACGCCCGGCGTCTATATATTTCTGATTCTGATTCGTGCATTCTGACACGATAGACTGATCTAACTGCGTACCATCAATTTTATTTTATTTGGTGTCTGCCAGTTTATTTTTTTATACCTACTGTTATCTCTCTTCTCAGTTATAGCTTCCCCTAACAAAGGTCACCTGGATAACAAGTAATATGTATAACGAAAGGAAAGTAAAAATAGAAAATTTAAAACCACTACGACGATTCTTGTAAATTTTTAATTTTAAGATATTCTTTCATTTCGAAATTACTCAACGTTCTCTAAAGAAATATTAAGAATTTTAATGGGGGATATTCCTCTTTTCATTGTACTCCGATAATAATTTAATTTTCAATGCTACTGTAAAGAGGTTTTTCGCAGAAAAGGAGGAGTAAAAACCATCTATAGCTTTTTTGACTGGCTTTCTTGTAAAACGTTCCATCTTTCAAGAGCCCCAGACTGTTGGGATCGATAGCGCTGTTTGTGTTTCAGCAGCGACCGGATCATTTTGGAGTCTTCCCCGCTTCAGACCGTCATTCAGCGGACTCGTTCGCGACCAATTTCCCCTGGACTGACAAGGTTGCAATTCGGTTTCCGACCGAGTACAAATCCGACAAGTTACCTCTATAGATCCATTGAATTTTGCTTCTGAAAGAACTACCACTCTTATGACCGTAACTCCGAAATCGTAACTTTTCACTGGAACGGTGTAATCCAGTCACATTGAGCAACCTATTTAGGTACTTTAAGGGACACCATCACCGGTCACGAAATAATAGGACTAAACTGATAAGTCAGACAACCGCCCGAAGCAGTTTCCTCCGACTGACTGAGAAACATCACTAGATACTAAAAAACAGACCATCAATGTTGTTTCTTGTGCGAAAACAGATGGATACAATGATTACAGAAGATAGAAATGCATTTGTTTATGTCATGTCAAAACGGATGAGATACTTTTCCTTAAGATTGTTTGCTGCAAATGTTCGATTGTTGTGCCACATTTGGTAGCATGGGCCGAATAGCGTTGCACTTAAAAAGATGCATCATGGAACTGAAAATGAGCTGAAAGTCTCTCGCGTGACTGTCAGGAAAGGCAAAACAGCGAGACAGAACTCAACCTAGCACAAAGCATTTGGTTAAACAGGATAAATTCTCAAAATGATTTAGACTTAAAGCATGAAAGCTGACCCTTCTAACTTTCGTAGTGGCTTTAGTGTGGTCAAGTAAAACCATAGTCTTTGATAAAATCTCACATCGGTAATTTAAAACAGAAAAAAGAACCGAATTCTTCAAAATACGTACACAATCAAGAGGTAGATAATAAAATACTTCTGCATCATCCACGTTTCCAAAGCAGAACGGATGCAATACTACGTTGAAATGCAAGAAATGGTCAAGTTACACTTAAGGGACCACGTGGCAGACCTCAAAAATACAGTGTTGCGGAAATAAAGTGTATCGCACAATAAGTCGATCGTTTATTTGAGAGCGCAGAATCATTACAATTGAGCGTCGTCAAAAAATAAGCAGAAACGAGAATTTCCGACAAATCGGTAATTTGCAAAATATCCATCTTTGAGGTATCAAACCCAGCCGCAGCAGCGCAAGAACTGACGGAGGTTAAAAAGACAGTGGATAAAGCAAATGCCAAAGGATCAATAACTGCTAGAAAAATGCTAGTTATTTTTTAATCAGCTGACGCAGCTGAATGCGGGCTGTATTCTAGAGAAACAGAACCGGACAGCTTTGCACTTTTATTCAATAATGATCGAACATAATGATAATCCAACTAAGTGTGGTCAGATATGCTAAAAATATATGCAACATCTGATTACTTTATCAACTTGTATTATGACTGGCAGGAACCTGATGGTTGATTTCTCAGGAATGCTTGATCGAAGTCACGAGCCAGTGGTCGGAGAAAATTTCATGTCAAACGCGGATTGAATAGTTCGGATACTCCAGAGTGCAACATTTTGGAATAAGAAGCTGCATGTCTTTAGGTTTAGTGGATTTCTTTTACATTTAGAGCAATTCCTTATAGACCTCCGAACAGTCAAAGTTGTAGGTGTATCCGTTTCATAGGGATATTACATCGGCACATGTGATGCTCAGTAAACCAACGACCTTGTTGAAATTCTGTATGAGCATTTGCATGTCAAAAGGACTGCAAGCTTGAAAAGTTTTCAGTGTGCACTTTTTTACCAAATGGAGGATCCAGTTACCTACTGTGCTTCTAAAAGTAAACGCTACGAGTCGAAATCAAACCGGCAGCCGTGCCCTTATGAGTTAGAATCTCCAGATCTGAACTACGTTGGACGCGGTCATCGAACGCAAGTTATTTAAATGAACCTGAAATATTTGCTACTGCTTCATATAATTCACGCTGCCATCCACGCTCCCGGTTGTTCAGTAGTAAACACCTGTCTGCCAAACGCCAGTTCACGAAGTCAACTTTTGGATGTGAACAGCGTGCTTGCATTCCCCAATTCGCATACTTTCGACACATTTTCGATAAGTTCCGTGTATCTTTATAGGTCCTTTCCAAAGAGTCACGGCACTAGGGCCACTGGATCCCACCCTGGTTAGATTTGTCAGCGTTCTCTCTAACCAAAATGTTTTCCGAACTTTTGCATAGCCAAAGGTCAATCCTAGCTGCAAAATGAATTTTCATTTGACAACTTGAAATCCGTTGTACGCAAGTTATTTTCCACCGCCGAATAATCAGTGCCGTTCGCAGAAGGGAACGAAACATCACAAACTTGAGAATATCGAAGCAGGTGACGTACCCGTACTGCCATTTTGCGAAACATCTAACAAAATCCACTTTATTTGCTTGAAAGTCCGTAGCACTGTAAGCAGAATGGTCATCTGTGGACAGATCCAGTGATTATTCCACAAAATACTGGGGCTAGCATGTGGTTGTATAAATCAGTCCGGATACTGTAGCAGAGAATTTCTATAAGAGCTTAATCCAGTGAAAACTGCACTAAACTTCTAACAAGTTCTTCGCTGACAAGTGTTTTGAATGTTGCTTGGTTTTTTTAGAATCACAAACGTGGAATGAGAAATTCGAAGGAATTTGCTTTATTCCTTCCGGTTGTAAGTGTGGTGGATGGGAATTTTTCGCCAGTTAACGTAACTGGCACATTGATTAAAGGCAAACAGAAGTAGTGTCTTGTGCAGCGAAGCAGAAAATCCGCCAATGAATATTGCTCACGTAGGTTGAAATTGGCAATCAAAAACCGTCAAAACTGATTCATCCCTTGAAGCCGCGTTTGGCCAATCCCCGAATTAAAGCTGTTCTTCGGGGAGACATAACACACAAACTCCCATTTCTGGCCCACCAGGCTCTTTCCATGCTGCATGTCACAAAGCTTGTTGACAAGCTGACTCAGTAAGCTGATCCTGCGCATGTGCTATCATACGAATACCCAGTATAATTACTTGAAACAAATAGGTGGCCTTTCTGCACCTCCAGGTCCATGTTACTTTTACAGCCACCCGACTTTCTGCATTCCGGCGGTGGCCAGGCGGATAGGGTCGTAGCGTTTGGACGTAAAGGTCGTGGGTTCGGATTCTCTTACCACCGGTCAACTTACCCTCTGTTGGTCGCTGCCCCCTTGCCGAGAAATGATGCCCACTGTTATTCCCTTAGTGAAGGGAGTTAAAAATAAAAAAATGAAAAAAATTCCGAGCACATCGAACAAATCCAGTATTCACAATGATATTTCAGAGTTTAAGAAAGCCGTAAGTTTATTATTCCTTCAACCCTGCTCACATTGATCCTCTCCGAAAGCTCTAGTCCCAATGTATCAGTGATCGGTGCGGAACAATATTCAGTCAGTGGAATCAATCTCGCTGAAGCTTCAGTCCGATTGGGTGGGACCTTCTCCTGTGGTTCATCATTTGCTGGAAGGCAAAGATCTTTATATGCAAGAGAATCAAATTGCTTCCATACATCCAAAGCCAAGGAGTAGTATTAATCAATCCGAGAGGTGCAGCACTTCGGTTACTTTTGAGAGTTTACAATGTACATGTGTTGTATTCGCCGAATCACACTGACGCCAAAAGGGAGTTATGGCACCCAGACACATTGCATTCATCTTCTGACATCAGTCAACTGTCTGTCCCTTCCAAACGTGACGTCCATTTATCATCCGACCTCATACACTTGCAATTACCTGCTTCTAATTTGTGCGACTGGTGAGCCAGCAATCGTCGATTCATTGTACTAGCCAATTACAACAAGATTGTATTTTGATCATCAATAATCAACTTTGAATCTAGTTGTTCGCGCTTCAAGCAAACTCATTTAAACTCGTTTCCTTTGACTCATCGAGAATTACGACGTTGTTTTATGTATTAGATATTGTTTACAGAATCAAATAAATAAAAATGGTTATCACACGCTTTCACCACTCCATAAGTCCTCTATCACAGGTGTCGTTTTTTCACATATTTGTATTGATCTCGCGGAAAAATTATCACCATCAAATGAAATGTTCATATTTTGGCAACCACTGGTGGTTACACAAGCACATACTGGCCCATAGCTGTGGTCTTTTTGCGAATTCACCAAGCCGCCAGGTTGCAGTCGCATTAAAACTTCATATCATCCATAATCCAAAAATGTGGTTGAACATTTCCGCTGTGATCACCAGCGGTGCTCACGTCCCAAACCAACTACAGTTCTTGGAGCGCCAATATACCTATGATTCTACTGAGTGCCGGTTCGTCTGCCACTGATGAAGTAAATGCTGAGCTTCTGTAGTCGTATTTGGTGCAAAAACACGTTTAACCGCGGAATGTTTCCGCTCTCCTAAATTCACTAAATCTAATGAGTCCAAACTTGTTAATTGAATCCGTGATTACACAAATCATTTTCATTGACCGGCCAATCATCCACAAACACTTCCGTACATAACAAAGTGAACACTCACCATTTGTAATTATTCGTCATGAATCAGCTTCTAAGTTTATGACTACGCAATATGACGTTTTCATTTAGGTAGTTAGTGGCACCGACCCCTTTCTGCCTATGCACGGGTGTTAATTCCGATATCTTTAAAAATGACTAAAGCCCGAGTATGTTCAACCATCTTAAATATCCGACGAAACCATTTAAACGCCCAAAAAACGCAGTAAATGCAGAGGACACTCCAGCAACTACTAAGTAGATCACAAGCATGAGATCACGTGCCACCCGAATGTTTGAGAGCTGTACTCTTCTGCTCGGATTGTGCCAATCGAGTGGGTTCACGTTGATTCTGAATGATCCTCCGTTTAGTTGACAGGATGCGAAGTTCTTCCGCTGCCAGTATTCCGTTTCTGGCTGAACTGAGCTTGTGACGTACATCATTCAGCATGTGATCTCCCTTGAGGGCCAGTTTGCAGTACGGAGTCCCCTTCGTCTCTTTGTTGATTGAGCCATCCCTCGACATCTGTCGACCATTGACGTCGATGAGTTTCTCTGGGTAACCAATGTGAATGAGTGCTGCACGACGAAAGAGCCTTTGCTAAGCCGTATTTGTATACTGACCATGTCCTGTTGAATTTCTATGATGGAGGCGTCATATCGTCGTACCCGATCGTCAGGTGAGTTTGATGTCGAAAAACATTAAGAAATCGCAGACGTTATCAGAGGCTTAAGGTTTAGAAAGGGCCAAATTAAAAAGGTTCAGAACACTGACAAAGTTTTGTGATCATTAAAAATAAGCACATTGTCAAAATGCCGTTTGTATGAAACCAATTTTGATACTTGACCGTCTAGCTGAGTTTCCGTTTGATAAAAAATAAGTCCTGTAATGTTAGCCCTAATGGGCTTCTCAGTCTAATTTAGAAAAATTGGAAATTCCCATTGGATTGGAACACTTTGGTTGGGCTTCTGTTTCACTAGAAAATTGGCAAAATGATGTTGGTTTTTCTATGATTGTCTTGAATCGATCGCCTGCATCGAGACACGCAGGCTTTCGATCCAAAACGAGATTCTTCTTCCAGGACAATGGATACAATAACCAAATGTCTAATGATACTGGAACACAACTACTTCATCGGCGAGTGCATTATGGAATTTCGCTTCACCTCTAAATCATTATGTTGTAAGTCTCTGTGTTAGATAGTGCATGGAGATGTTACGGTCACATTGTGCTGGTATAAAAGCCAGTGCTCAAACCTACGGCGAACAGTTTGGACCACTCCAGGAGGAATAAGAAACCCAAAGCGGATAATTGCTATCTCTAGTGCTGTCCAATTTTCGTGTAGCCATGAGGTACAATGGAAGGTGAACAGAATATCCTAGTTTCCAAAGACTACAGTATCACTGAACTTGGATTTGCAGATGACACAGTGGTGTTCGGGCAGTACTTGTGAACCCCGAAATTGACCATTATCAAATTTGTTGGTCTTGAGATAGACTCCGCTAAAACCAAAAACCTTCGAAATAGCAATCAGTCAGGTTAATCGCACCCCAAATGAATTGCCAAATAATGGAAAATCTCTTGAATTTCATGTATCTTACCGCCACCATCCTGGCAATGTAGTGATTTTGAAGTAAAAGCAAATGGTGCACGACTGCTGACAAAACATAAATAGTAGTTAGCAACGGAAAATGTTGGACCCTCGTTGGTTCTGATCACTTGGCGTGTTGTAAATTGCGCTCACGGTGAACCCATGAAACCGTGTTAACCTTCACAGGACTTCAAATTCAAAGAACTCACAGTACGAATAAAGCGTTCATTAAACAAAACATTTTCTGTTTCGCGTTGCTGTGCATTTCGTTTGAAAAGTGCATATTGAATGTGTACATGTAATCGCTGGTACAAACAAGAGTGTGTTGCAAATAGAAAGGTTCAAGAACAACGAAAAATGGCAAGTCACGGTTACCTTGATTAACTGTGGTTTTCATAATTTCGAAGTGAATTGCTGACTATTCCAAAGAATACTCACACATTTGATTGTACACATATTTTTGATTGTCCATAACATTCCCGCTCTGTGGGGAACGCCAATCGATGAAAATTATTTTTATTTCTCTACTTTTTGTACCAATTGTTACCATCGGTTTGTTCATATCGAACAAACTGTACACGGTAGTTGTTATCGTGAAGCAATTCTATCAGGCATCGTATTTTGTCATCCCACATTTGCTTCTCATTCTAAGCTTTCCCTATCTTATTTATTACTGAAACGGTGAGTGCTTGCTTTATACACTGTGAGTGGACAGGGATCAAGTTATACGCAACTGCCTGAGTGTGTCTGTTTTCTGTGAACCCAAAGTGGCGAATAGCGGACGATTATTTGCCTGTGCATGGTAACTGCAAAACGCTTGATTATCTCAGCACTTTCTCTCTCTATGCGAATTTGATGCAGTCACAATGGTTATTCAGGCAATCAAAAAGTATCATTGTGTTCTGAATTGATTACTGCAAAAGTACCGTAGACTTATCTTGTACTGGTGTCCATGCCGAGCCGAAGAGTACGGATCTCAAGCATTCGAGGAGTATGAACATCTGTCCTCGACAAAAGTCCAGACACCGCGCTCTACTCAAATGACCCATGACGTGGACGAGCATGTTACCATCAGATGTGTGTATCAGTCTGCTTCGATCCTAATGCACGCACAAGCGCAACCACTTATACGAAGGGCGTTAATTTGATAATCTAGTTATTTGTATGGTAATCTCGAATCATTTGACTAAAATCTGTTACAGGCGCCGTTAACCTTACTCATCCAAACGTCAGGTCGTTGTTACACCGGCCGATAACGCTGTATTGACGAGTACTTTATTCCGCGTACAGCATGTCATTTTGATTCGTCTATTGTACTACTAACTATCACTACGTAGGTATTTGTTGCGATTTTCTAACGACTCACCATGTAGCATCAGCACCCAGCTTACCACTTTGGAACCCCTGAATCAATGAACATTTGTTTCATTCCTGCTAGGATTTTTCTGCGGCGCATATCTAGCACGCTTGGATGTGGTCTCACCTCGGGACGAGTGAATCAGTTCAACATCCTAATCATTAGGGAAACCGGGCAAGTTCTGAATGGTTTATCGAAAATCTGTGTCACCCGTACAGTGGGCATGCCCCGCTGATAGTTCCTACCACGGACAGAAAGCAAATGCATTGTACGTGTTTTCTTACTAATTAGTTGGTTGATTCTACTCAGTTAATAGACTATGGGTCGGCAAATTCCTGTCGCTACTTTCTCGTCCGGAAGTAAGTCTGTTCATATATTGCAGGTCCAAAAACTTGGCAAAAGTCCGATATTTGGGCATCATACCAATGAATAGAATCGATGATTGACATAAATTATACCCATGAAACGGTTAAGCATACCAAAAACCTAGTGGACAGCTACTTGTGTGAGTTCGTTTGGAGGCAAAGATATCGAAAAACTGGCCTTTTCTTGCAAAGTAGTAATGGGATGTCCCAATTTCACCCTCTTCAGTAAAAACTAAAAATACCTATTTCATGTGCTTTTTTTCTAACCGTTTTTGAGTGGCGGGGTTAATATTTTGGCGTGGCTTATCCGGAAAAGATTCAGACCGGCCACCCTCCGAGATACCCTGTCAACAGGTAAGGCGAAAGAGGTAATTGGCACCAAAGTCAAGCTGCACTGGAAACTTGCTATCAAAGTGTGTTACATCTACACTAAAAAAAGCATACCGTGGTTGGTCTGACACGAATCTTTCCGGTACTCTAGTGAAAACAGACTTGCGACTGAAAAATAAACTTTCCGTGAATTTCCATTAAGCTAAAGCGTGGATTCACTGAAAAAGCATTGAAAAGCGAACCATATAAGAGCTTACTACTCTGAACGGTACTATCTCCACCAACGACAGTCGAGCGGTCCGCCACTAACTGGCTATGACTACCGAAGAAAACAGTCGTCATTTACTCGAGCTACTAGCCTCACTCTTCAATGTTATTACAAACGAAGTGCGATTACCAAAATCCGCTTCAGCAAATTTACCATATCCCAAAAGGTTCCAAGTCAAAAAGCTGTGAATGAATAAAGAATACAAATGTTTATATTTTTTATGGTTAATTTTCCGCGAATTCCGTTATATCATTTATAAATGATTGAACACCGTTTCGAGGTAAAAAAAAGAAATAAAGGAATAAGCTAGCATGAACGCTGTTGTGCCCTAATCCGCGTGTAAAAAGTTATTTTGGTAGCAACCGATTTGTCTCGAGTGCATTGAACAATATTTGCAAAAGCCGAAAATATGTCCAATTTTTGATCCATAAGGTGACTGCAATTGTGACAAGTACAGAAAATGCTCAAATGCGAGCAAAATTTCCTATAGGAACGGATAAAAGAAATCGCTAGGTAATTGAGTCAGAACTTTGGGTCGTTGTTTCTCAAACAAAACTGCTTTTGGACTGACATCGAGAAAGTGTACACGAATGGTGAATTCGACCAGGGATTTCAGTGCCTAAAAATAAATGACGATGAAAAGGCGGTTAGTGATCGGCTTACGAGGTGTAAGATAAATTGTACAAAAATATCCCAGTACTTGATGTCGGGTAGTTTTCAAAGCATAAAATTAAAAAAATTCTTATTGTAACTTTGACAAAATTAGCACGGGAAATGGCCTAATCACCTCATATTGATTCCTAAGCATCGGGTAAACAAACGCATGTTCGTTGAAAATATGACGAACTCCACTTCGTGTTTTGTGGAATTTGAAAGCTAGTCCGTACTGTACTTGAAGGTTTAGAACTCTTTCGTATGGTTGTGAGATATGAGGTTTGGGTGCTGAAGACAGTTATCTTTTTTCTGATTTTTGACCGTTAATGTTTGCGTAGCACCGCTTCTATTAGATGGGACGACTGTTTGATCACCGTCAAGGTTAGAAATAAAGTACTGGGTATTCTATCCAAAATAGTTAATCGGCAAACACTCCTTTGACACACAATATCTTGCTTTCCGTGACTCCTTCAGAGTGGAAGACGCCAGGTGGTGGTCAACAAATGACTTTGCAGTGGGGAAAAAGAAAGCTACGTTAAACGGGTCCTTTACTTCTTCGCATTTAGGGTCCGAAAATACCCCAACCAATTGGCTAGGGGTAGTGAAAGAGATGTCAGCAAACCCCGAGCGATGGCAATGATGAAAGAAGGCTAACATAGGATGTCCGGATAAAGAGACATTGAAACCCAGCAAAACAATTTTTTTCTAGCCACAGTGAGACCAACTTAGTCAAACGATTTGAACTGAAGAGTTTCCGGTCGCAACATTAGCAAATAGCATTAGGATTCGGGCGGAAAATTAGGACACATTTCACGCACATCAAAACTGACGACGAGGACCGTGACCACAGCAACTCACTGGTATGAGCATCTGATCAGTAGACGCATTCCGAATTTCAGAATGCAAAAAGCGTGGGCAGATTGTTCTTCCTATACTGACTGCTGTTACGTTTTGTGGTCTCACGTGGATGGAAAATCGGCTTGCGCGCAGACAGTGGTATTTCTACGCGGGAAGCGCAATGATATCTCAGTTCGTTTTTGGAAACAATGATGGTTTATAACTTTTTACTGTGCCTACCTCAGGTGTTTCTAACGGTATTCGTCAGACGAAATTTTGACCCGTTCAGCAAGTCGCAGTTAATCGTCAACTATGAGCCTTCTTCCTCCACTCCTGATTGTGCATCCAAGATCAACTCAATATACAACTGGAACGTTGTTGGTGATCTCTTTATCTCAACCATTCTGGCAAATCGGTCTGTGCTCCATCATCTTTTGAAACAGTTCACCTCGGATTTTACAACCATTAATCACATAACAACATACTCTGATTGTGATTCCTATCTCTGAAAGAGGTCTACTCGAACGGAAAAAAGAACAAGGAATGATGAATAATCGACTAGAAAATAATACGTTGAACAATTATGCAAAAATGGATCTATTCAAAGGCAAGAATTGCACTGACTGCGACACTGAGCCATGCCATCTGTAGTCTCCAACCGCCGCCTGTGGCGATCCCATGGGCCCGATAGTCTAACTGCACTTACAGGAGCCAGCCAACTGGTTAAAAACCCCATGCTTTTTGCCATGTCATCAACCGGCCACCTCGGCCCGTCCTCCAACCATCACGTGCCTTTGATAACGGTCCACAAGGAGGCAACCGTTCTGAGGACATGCACGACAAATGATCCAGCCGCCTTAGTCTATCCACATTCAGTGTCCGTTCTGAAGATTAAACCACAGGACCCAATGCCTCAAGTCTAACCTCTGTGTTACTGAAAAATCTCCCTTCAGTAATTCATCAATACTATGAAGACAACGGTATTCAAGCCTTCTGCACACCTCAGGACATCTCATCCGACATAAGTCCAGCAGGTGAGATATAACTTCCCAAGT